>JASDQU010735952.1:157597-180830 GCA_032191745.1 Picea mariana | reverse complement strand
TAACTCTATGAAATGCTACAGTTGTAGTGGATTTGGCCACAAATCCCAGGAGTGTTGGAACACAAGAAGAAAGTCCATGATGAGGACTTCACATAGCATGGATAGAAGAAGGAATGAAGTAAGAAAGGGAGACATATTTGAAAAGATGGATACTCAGAGCTCAAGTTCTGAAGAGAAGGGTCATCTACAAAAGTGGGTGAAGAAGACAGTGCAACCAAATCAGAATGAAAGATTGAAGGGAAGTTCAAATGTGCCATCTAGTAAGGCACACGCGGGTAACAAAGGTGACAGTCGTGTGTCCACGCATTTTGACCTTGAATAGGTCATGTACACATGCGCTCAGTTGTGCAGCAGGCCATGTGTCTGTTGTAAAGCCTTGGGAAAAAGGAAATGCACATAGCTTGGAGTTTGATGTGATGGTATAACTCTGTATTGCAGAGTCTGACATTGTTTGCTATAGGTTCTGACATTGTTTGTTGTAGGTTTTCATGGTTCTAAGTGAGATCACACAAGGTTATATCTTGGGTGCATGGCACTGACCCAAGAGTATGGATTGATGTTAATCAAATGCTCATCTATTGGATTATGTAAAATAATTTGGTGGTATATGTTAGCACTTGGTAAATTTCCTAGAGGTTGAAACAGAAGAAATCCACAAAGGTAACTTTATCCAACCGCTTTTAAAGTTGGGATCTAGCCCTACCAGCTTCAGAGAGGGATCTCTCTATATTATTTAGCTTTGTTTATAACTTTAGATGTTAGGCTAGGTAAAGAAATGGGTAGGTTTTGTTGTCAAAGTGTTTTTTAAATTGGTTGAGATAGTCTACACATCCATTGGGCTATGGGGTTTGTATTTAATTAAATATGAAATACAACCAGAAACGATAAAGAAGATTTTTGCAGGGTGAGATAATATACTCACTGGATCTTTTAGTAGCTTAAATGATGGACAGAAGAAAAGATGAGAAAGATAAATTCAACTAAGAAGCAGTTAAGAATTTCTTAATTGAAAACATCAGAAGATAAACATTAAAATCTTTAAAGTTGGAAACAGGGTATACAAGATAAATCCTGCAACATACGTTACTCTTAAAGATTAGTTTCAGAAAACAATATGATCACAAAGCAAGAATAACATTCAACTTAGAGAATAAACATCACCAGTGAATACACGCAAGAATCCTGTAAAAGTACCTCCTTTTTATTAATGGTAGATCTCTTCAAAAAATGTTACAGTCTGATAGTGTCAGGGTGTAAAGATCAACCACCCTCAATACTTCGAAAGGTGAAGTATTTATAATTCAAATTACAAGCGTTCCTGTCATAACTGATCAGGATGTGCTCATTCTATTTTTAGCCTAACTAATTTAACTAATCAAACTGATTGATGACTTGGTGCAATTGCACGCGGAAATTCTGGGTAGACTGTTGATGAAGCCTTTTCACTGGACAGGTGACTGGACCTGGACAAATCATCTGCTAATCAAGCAGATCACAGAGTTCCTCCCATCTGAGATGACTAGGCACAGTGACTTTGAGCAGTCTCCGATACACTTCATCCATTTTCGTATACTTGGCGAATGTGGTCTTAGTGAGGAATATGTATCGAATCTCATGTTGGATACTGATGTCCAACTGAAGAGCATCCAGAGTGCTAACGTTTTTGACGAATCCACTAGGGACCTTTCTCCAGAGGTGCACTTCAAGTTCAGTTTTGACTTTTGATGGTGAATAGAAGCCAAACACAGGAATGTTGTACCATTCACCTGGCGACTCCATTGTTCAAGATCCCAATCTTCAAAGTTCACAAGCAACTTCACTGCTGAAGAATCCAGATTTCACAGCCTTGATGATGCTTCAAGATGACAAGGTATGTGGAAAATCCTATATATTGTGAAGCCATAGAAGAATGCAGGGGTGAGTTAGTAGATTTTCAATTTGATGAAGTTTCGTTAACATTCGTGTTTCATTGTTGGAAATCGAAATTTTTTTCTCATGAAATTAAAATGTGTTTTCTCGAGCTGTTTGTTGAAAGACTTGAAAAGGATATTGATCTCTTGAATACTCAGATTCAGTCTTATAGTTTCCAACATCCAAATTTTTTTTATGAGAATCTTACGTCTCCAAAACCAAAGGATATTGTATCATCTTTCAATTTTTTGATTGATGAATATTTTGTTTGCAAGCATAAGTCAGAAAGTGAATAGTTGCAATCATGGTATAATATTGAGGACACGAATGGGAAAATTATCCATGTTAAAATGCTAAAGGAATACCCGGAGAATCAACAAATAGATCATATATTTATTGACCCGGTTGCAAATTATATGGAGCTCCTTTTCAGTATAACTGTTCAAACATGTTTTTTCTGCAAGGACCGAAGCCATCACTAGTTGCCAGTACATATTTCAACCTTGATTTTCATCAAGCATGATGAGGAAGCCCAATCATGGGATCAACCACTAGGTTGGCTTCATTGGCAATTTTTCATTACCTGATTGAAGCAGTAACTGTTAGCAAAGTAGGGTAGGTAGGAATGTGCCAATAAGCTCATCAGGATGAGCACCTTCTTTTTTGTCTCTTCATAGTTTATTTTCAGTTCACAGTTTGGGGGCAGCCCAATGATCAGCTGGTTGGTGAAATTCAGAGTTCAACAATTCTAGACACCTCCTTCAGAGCTATCTTCCCCAGGTGGAGCCTATGTTAGAACCCTATATAATAGGGGAATCAATTTTCTGACTAATATGTATCTATTTCAGGCATTATGTGTTTTTCTCATGACGCATGGCAAAGGTAGCGGAAAGCACCCGACACTGACCAAGCATAAGATGAGTGCTTGCGCACGAGCTTTAAAGCGAGTTCCAGTGCATTTTTAGCAAAAAATTGTGAAGTGGTTGGAAATGACAAAATTTGACTCTTGGGGGTAAATACAAATTTGGGTTTTTATAATCTATGTTTGGTGAATTTAGCTAAAAAGTGGCCCCTCGACCTTTATGCAGAGTTTTATGCAAAAATTTGACAATAGTTTTTAGCAAAAAATAATATTGGCCTAGGGCCAACCTCCGAATACTCGACACCAAGGATAAGCGCCATTTCAGGCACCAACAACAAACACACAAGCCAACACCGGCGCCAACACCAAACACCAAAGATAGCCTCGGGCTCACTTCATTGGATTGCATTGTGGCTATCGGCATATATTAATACTCATTTACCTTTTCTCCTTATGAATGTGGGATTAGTCCCCCAAAATTTTAAAAATAAAAATGAATTACTCTGTGCACCCAGGTGTCAACCAGAGTATATGTGTCAATAATCATGGACTCTATTACCTGGACATCCCAATAGTTTCGAACCCCAAGAATTGGGTGGTTGCTGTAATTTGTAATTAATTGGGTGGTTTTACAGAAGCGGTGGAAATGGAATGCTGCTTCCAAGTGTTTGTTGGTACCGTCGTCATTCTAGATATTAAGACAACATAATAGCAATGGCAATCTCTCAGTCGACTCACAATTTCTGTTGGGCATTTTGGCATGCTCTTTTTGGCTATTTCAATCAAAAGACGGGTTTTCTTGTATATGTGGAAGATTCTCACCTTACTCGAATTGAATCTATCGGAAATGATGTTGTGTATTGGGAAACGACCATAGAAACCACATTGATCATTACAAACCTATTGATGGTGTGATGATTGCTCATTCAGGTCGGTCGGTTGTAACAGTTTTAAATTTGGAGGTCAACTTGGAATGACTTCTACCAAAACCAGAATCGAAGAAACATGGACAATAGAGGAAAGTGTTTTTCAATGTTCCTGGTCTTTCCATGGATTTATTTATTGCCTCCAGCTGAGATCAGAAAGGGATCAGCCAGCGGGGATCCCTCCGAGTTACCCAGTGGGAAGTTTGGAAATGGATAGGCTTGGAAAAAATCTCTTGGGAAATTGAAATAGCGATTTACTCATCTAAATAGTTGAATCGACTTGTGGAACATTACTTGAAGAAAGCAAATTTGGAAACCATTCAAAGAACTGCAGAATCAGAGGTTGCCGTTGCAAATGCAATTAATAAGGAAAATGAAATTTATGAAAGGTCAAATTGTAAAAGTGTTTACATTAACCTTTGTGCACGGGCTTTGTCTCAGGAAATTTACCAAGTGCTAACAGTATACATGGCTGGTACATCTTATGATTGGTAGATGCACATTGGTTGGATCATATTGGTAGATTCACATGTTTGGCATAAATGATGATTTTCATATGGTGGATACATTTCATGAATGATATATTTTGGCACATTGTTGATGTACATGGTTGATGTACATGGGTGTTGTGCATGGTGGGCACATTTTGGTACATGATGCACTTGGTGGATACATTGCTCATGATTCTCTATTTCATTGATGACATATATTTTGTTTCATGATGTATGGTATGGCACAAGTTTGATGCATGAACAAGTCCAAGGATCATCGTATGGTAGCATATTGTTCATCTTGCAGAGAAGATAGGGGGAGACATACCTTTAGGGGGATTCATTCTTCTTCCATGATTCTAGGAGGAGATATTTATCAGATGCATACCTAGAAAAGAGACCTATATTTGAAGAAAGAGCATAGAGGCATAATTTCAGGAGGAGCGATGATCACAAGGGGAGTATGTTCAATGTATTTTTAGCATTACGTCAGATTGATATCCCTTGAACAAAAGGAGAGATTATACAGCAGCAACAAGACAGGGGGAGCAGCCCCAAGAGGAGAATGGCCCTTTTCCATTGATGTCAAAGGGGGAGAGATAATCACATTTATGTGATTGATGCTTATTGATGGGAGAGATTGATATGGAGAGATACTAATATTGACTATTGATGCAGAGCATGCCTTGTCTAAATGTTGACATCAATAATAGGTAATTGGAGTTGACATCAATGTTGGTATTGCCATCAATGTCAAACGGGGAGATTGTTGGATCATGTTGTCATTGATGCCAATGGTTTGATTACTTGGGAGATTGTTGGATCATTTGTCATTGATGCCAATGGTTTGATTATTAGGGATATTGTTGGATCATATGTAAATGGTTTGGTTGATGTCATTGATTGATGTCAAGTGATTGATTGATATGATGCCCTTGATAAGAATGATATATGTCCAAGTGGAAACCAATCGTTGCAAAGATGAATAATTAGTGTCTTATCATGGTTGATAAGGTGCACAAATGGATGAACTCCAAAGTGGTCCCCTTATGGTGAAAGCCCTCATGGGAAGACACTTTATGGAATGAGTTATCCTAAAAGAATCGTTGAAGGACCCAAGCTTGCATGTGGAATAATGAGATGAATATCAATGAAGTTGTTGGTGAAACTATCCTAGATGGATAGTGCTTGTCATGCCATTTCCGGTGGTATGCGGAATGTCACATAACTCTTCACGGTTTGAGAGTTATGGCCTTATGAAGTTGGAGGACCCCCATATGAAGGCTTGAAGCCCCCAAGGTCAAAGAAGTAAAAGTGATTGAAAATAAGAAATCATTATTTAAATGATAAAGTAAAGTGACAAAATCAAGAAAGATTATTTAAATGAAGTGACAAAATCAAGAAGGAATATTTAAATGATAAAGTATTGGAGAATTTTCTATTCATGAAAAGTGGGTAACCCTAAAATAAGGAAAATAGGTTAAGTGACCTAGAAATGGGTTAAGTAACCTAAAAATGGGTTAAGTGACCTAGAATATGAAAGTATAAATAAGAAGCTAGGATCTCTTGTAAAATGTACATTTGAGTGAGAATCCTTTGTGGATCAATGGAGAGCTTCTTGGTAATATCTTTTGGAGTATTGATGGAGATCTTATTGTGAGAGAATCTTATTGATGTGGAACTCTTGAGCATGATTCAAGATCTATTCTGAGGAAGAGAGTGAGAGGAGGGTCTCATAGATGCATCAAAGTTTCGGCAATGTCAGAGATCTTGACGACAAAAGTCTCGGAGTCACAGAAAACCCTATTTTTTGATGTACACGCGGGTTGTCTGTGTATAGGGTGCGTACACACATGGGTTGTCTGTGTATAGGGTGTGTACACATGCAGGTTGGTTGTGTATAGGGAGCGTGGACTCAATAAAATCATGGAGATTTTTGTTTGAGCTGGTGCCAAGCTCTTGGATGATGAAGCAGGTTCCAAATCTGCATTCTATGGCCTCAGATCTATCACTCAGACACTGGTATGGTTACATTATTGTCTTGATAGATACTATTTCTTGATATGTTATGAATGCTTAGGGCATTCTTGGTATGGCTTCTATGATGTGGTTCAGTTTGGTTGATTTGGTTGATGGAGTGAGCAGCACTCTTGTGATTCAGTAGTGACATGATTGCTATGGTATACTATTTATTTATACATGATTGAGATAGCATTCATATTGATTTGATGTGGAGCATGAGCAAGCTATTGGAGAGCTTGGATGTGTTGTGACTAGCTGTGGGTCAGTTTGGACAGTTGAAGACAGAAGAGAAAGTGATTGTAGGTTGCAGAGGATCTGGGCATGTTGCTCAGAAGCATATGTTTGTTGCATTATACATTGGCTGTGTTCACACGCAGGCTGTAGTGAGCCAGGGCACGTGCACACATGGGCTGCACTACTGACAGGTCACATACCTGTTGACAGATTGATATCTATTGAGGATTGTTGCCTCATCTCAGTTGGTGCTGAGGGTGTAAGTTGATTCTTGCATATAGAGCTGGTGCTCTTGTAGAGTTGTACTCTATTCAATTGTTGCAGATAAACCCCAAGGATTGTAGTACGTAATAAAAAGAAAATTGTACATACATCTTGTGTTCTTTGTGTCCATTGTGATGATGACTTGTTGATGATATATTGTTGATATATGTTGTTGATATGTGCCTACATCTAATTGGTTATAAATGACAGCAATGGGTAATGAATAAATGTTGAATGCTAATTGATGAGTTTTTGTGCAAGAGGGAAGTTTTGAGAAAGAGCACCACACTCATTCACCCCCCCCCTTTTAAGTGTGGTAGGTGTGTCCAACAAGAAACATATCCAAAAAGCTATGTAAAAAAAGTCAAGGGGGATAGGAAGATCTACAAGGAATATTACAGGGACACTCCACCGAGAAGATTCAAATTTTAGAATCAACTACCAACAAATAGGCCTTAGGAAGAAGAATAATTTATAAGATTACCTCTTTTTAGAAGATATTCATCTCCCATGTATCAAACTATATTTTTTGTTTTATGTTATGCATGTAATAATTTTGGACATACAGCTATGAATTGCAGAGTTAACAATAGGAACACAAACAACTTTGAAATTCATACACAAAGGGGTTATCCAAGAAGGCCTAGTGAAACACAAAGAAGAAGTTACAACAGATTTGAATCTTTGAGCACTGAAGTGGAATGTTACAAATGTAACAATTTTGGACATGTGGCCAAATATTTTAGAATGACAGTCCCTCCTAGAGAACCGCAACAGAATAACAGCAGTCATAGATATGAACCTCAGAAAAGGACATGGATAAGAAATCACGATCAATATAGCAATGAAGAATATACACTCGCTCTACAAGCTAAGCAAAAGAAACGTGATTGGTATGTTGACAGTGGGTGTTCAAAACATGTGACAGGTTATAGAGATACGTTTCTTACATTACGAAAGGAAAGATATGGATCGGTCTCTTTCAGAAATGATGATTCAACCAAAATAATTGGAAAAGGCACAGTCATAATTGGGAACAAGAATACAAAGGCAAAAAATGTTCTACTAGTACAAGATATGAAACATAATCTTCTATATGTGAGTCAAATGTGTGACCAAGGTCATAAAGTTACTTTCGATTCACAAAAGTGTGAGATAAGGAAAGAAGGTTCAGAAAAATTGATTGCGACAGCTGCGAGAACTTCAAGCAACATATATGTGTTAAGTGAAATTGGAAATAAAAAGTGTTGTATAGGAAAGGAAGATGAAAGTTGGCTATGGCATAGAAGAATGGGTCACATGCATTTTGATAACCTTGTCAAAATCAAAAAAAGATAAGCAGTAAGAGAAATGTCCCAGATCACGAAACCAAGCAACACTTTATGCAAGCATTGTCAACAAGGAAAGTAAACAAAGACCAGGTTCAAATCAAAGGAATATTCAATGACAAGACCACTGGAAATTGTGCATACTGATCTAGTTGGACCAACTACAACAAAGGACTTAAAAGGTGATAAATAATTTATGTTATTAGTTTCTTGAGATATGATAATGGAGGAGAGTTCACTTCAAAGGAATTTATGGAATACTACAACAATCATGGAATAAAAAGGAAATTCTTTGTTTCTAGGACACCTCAACAAAACAAAGTTGTTGAAAGAAAGAACGGGACAATACAATAAATGGCTCGAACAATGCTAATGGATTCCAAATTGATAGACATATTTTGGACACAGGCAATGCATCCAATAGTTCACATTCAAAATAGAGTAATGCTCAGAAACAACACTGACAAAACTCCCTTCGAGCTATAGAAAGGAAGACCAGCAAATGTGAAGCACTTCAGAGTTTTTGGAAGCAAATGATACATCAAAAGAGAAGATGGAAAAATGGGAATGTTTGACTCTCGTGTGGACAAAGGAGTACTTTTTGGTTACTCAAGTACAAGGAAGGCATATAAGTGTTACAATCTGAGATTGAACAAAGTTGTAGAAAGCATCAATGTAACAATTGATGAAACAGAGAGACCAGAATCAAAGGAAGAAGAAAATGAATCAATGGAAAAACTTTTCGAAGAATAAGAAGAAGATTAAAAGGAAGTAGAAGAGAAATATGAAGAGAATCCGACAGAAGGAAAAAAACAAGTTCAGCAAGTGCCTCCAAAGACACCTAGAAGATGAGTACTGAAGAATCATCATTTAGATCAGATTATCAGAAACAAAGATGCAGGAGTTAAGACTAGAAAAATAATCCGTTCACCATAACAAACACACCTAGAACTCACATATATTATTGAACCAACCTTTTTTGAAGAGGCCAACAAGGATGGATTTTGGAACAAGGCCATGGATGAGGAATTGGATCAAATAGAGAAAAATGACACTTGGGAATTGGTTCCAAGACCAAAGGATAAGAATGTGATCGACACAAAGTGGGTATACAGGAATAAATTGAACGAATATGGATAGGTTATAAGGAACAAAGCTACACTGGTATGCAAAGGATATGCACAGGTTGAAGGAATCGACTTTGAAGAGACATTTGCCCCAGTTGCTAGAATGGAAGCAATTGGATTGCTTTTAGCTTATGCATGCTGCAAAAATATTAAAGTGTATTATATGGACATAAAATCAACTTTTCTGAATGGGGAACTTGAAGAAGAAGTCTACATTGAACAACTAGAAGGATTTTAGTTGTCAGAGAATGCAGACTATGTGTGCAAATTAAAGGCGGCCTTGTATGGTCTAAAACAGACTCATAGAGCATGGTACTCTAGATTGGATAAATATCTACAACATGCAGGGTTCAGAAAAGGAAGTGCAAACAACAAACTCTACATGAAGGTAAGTCAAGGTAATATTTTGTTAATTGAAGTTTATGTTGTTGATATTATTTTTGGTAGTGATGATGACAGGTTAAGCCAGAAATTTGCAAAGGATATGCAGAATGAATTTGAAATTCCATTACTTGGAAAACTATCCTTCTTTCTGGGACTTCAGATACGTCAAAGAATCCAAGGAATTTTTATTTCTCAAACCAAGTAGATCAGAGAAATGCTAAAGAGGTTTGGAATGGAAGATTGCAAACTAGTTATCACTCCCATGCAAACCAATTGCAAGTTAAGCAAATATGATGATTCAAAGTATATAGATCAGAGGCAATGCAATTCAGTGATTGGTAGCCTACTATATGTGACAACATCCAGACCACATGTAATGAAAACAGTTGGACAAGTGGCACGATTTCAAGAAGAACCAAAGGAATCACATGTGTTAGTTGTGAAGAGTATTTTCAAATATCTCAAAGGAATAGAAGAGTTTGTATTATGGTATCCAAAAGGAAAGGATATATCTATTACTTCCTACACAAATGCAGATTGGGCAGGTTGTATTGATGACCGACGAAGCATCGGTGGAGCAACGTTCTACTTGAGTGAGTCTTTAGTATCATGGCTAAGAAAGAAACAATCATTAGTATCTCTATCTACAGTTGAGGCATAGTATATTTCAATAGAAACATGTTGTACATAGGTTCTTTGGATGAAACAAACTCTGAGGATATACAGGTTGAGTATGATGAGCCCATTCCAATCTATTTTGATAATACAAGGGCCATCGGTATCTCAAAGAACTCAATGATTCACTCCAAGATGAAGCACATTCCAATCAAGTATCACTTTCTATGGGAACAGGTTGCAGAAAAGAACATCAAAGTTAAGTATGTGAGCACAAAAGAACAAGTGGCAGACATCTTTACAAAACCACTTCCACAGGAACCCTTTGAGTATATTTGCCAGAGACTCAGAGTTATTTCTACTCCAAAATGAATGATTTTGAATACTTATCTTATATGTCTTATATGTACACGAGGAAGCACCATAAAGAGGACAATTCAGTTATGGGGAGTAGCCCTAGATGGAAAGATACCTTTCCCATTGATGACAAAGGGGGAGAGATTTATCAGATACATAAGACAGAGGCAGGATTCCAAGGGGATCAATGGTCACAGAGATGGAGAGGATAGAGGGATGGTTCTAGGGGGATCATGAGTGCTATGACTTAAATATTGCATGAAATGATTTCAGTATTGCATCAGAGTGTTTCCATCAATGCCAAAGGGGGAGATTGTTGATTAAGGTTGGTTGTCATTGATGTCAACCCTTGAAGAAAATTCGATAGCAGAAAGGTTTGGGTAATGGACCCAAGGTTGTTTTATGTATAATGGTATGAGTTTTAATATATTTGAAGGTAATACTATTCTATATGGATAGTACATGTCATGCCATTTATGGTGGTATGAGGAAAGTCACATAACTCCTCACAGTTTGAGAGTTATGGCCTTACGAAGTTGGAGGACCCTTATATGTTGGCTTGAAGCCCCAAAAGGTCAAAGAAGTGAAAGAGCTTGCAAAGAAGAAATTATTATTTGACTGATAAAGTAAAGTGACAAAGTCAAGAAGAATTATTTAAATAATAAAGTGAAGTGACAAAATCAAAGAAGATTGTTTAACTGATAAAGTGAGGTGACAAAGTCAAGGAGGAATATTTAAATGATAAAGTAATGGAGAAATTTCTAATTATGGAAAGTGGTTAACCCTAAAAATGAGGAAAATAGGATAAGTGACCTATAAATGGGTGAAGTGACCTAGAAATTGGTTAAGTGACCTAGAAATAGGTTAGGTGACCTAGAAATAGGTTAGGTGACCTAGAAATGGGTTAAGTGACCTAGAAGATGGAGACTATAAATAAGAGGCAAGGCTCTCTAATTTTACATCACACTTGAGCATATTGAATATATATAGGTAAATGAGGTAACCAAAGGATATATAAGCTGAATTTCAGAGGGAAGGTGAAGAAAAGAGGGTTGGAATTCAACGGAGGATAAATCCTTTTGATGATGCTTTCTAAGGAATGTTATTTACAGGTCATCTCACCATTTTCGCAATAATTTTTTTTCTAGAATGATTCAAACAGTGAGATTGATAGGAAAATGAGGAAACATATCCAAGTATCTATGGTAAAAATTTCATCTTGTGGGTCATTGTATTTTTTGGAGTTACACTACATGGAAAATAGGATTTGTGGCTAGTCTTGAAACCAGTCTAAAGCAAGTGTTTTGGGTACAAACATCATAACTTCTTCATAATAGATCCAAATTTAGTAAGACAAAATGTGTTGGTTATAGTACAGTATTTAGTATGCTTTGTAACATTTTTATATCGATTCAAAAAATATTCTGTCTGGGGCACGCTCTACAAGGTCGCTCTCTAGAATAAGCTAGAATTCAACAAGGTATGCCATTTTTTCTATAACTTCTTTTCTGAGAGGTTCCAAGTAGTGGCACTTGGAGGAATTGCATAAAAAACATTGAAGAACACTGTTTATCAATTTCATATCTTTATTCATTACATTTACATAGTTATGATTATTTCAAGTTAGGGTTGTTGACTAATCCAAAACTAGTCATGTGAGACTAAAGAAAAGTTAGATGAAAATGCTAGTCTCTTGTTGTTAAAGTTAAAGAAGGTTTGCAGGTATGTGATCATATACACTAGTTCTATTACAAAGTTACAAATCATATTTGGATGATGATATTGATGAGGGCTTTTGGTTGAGGTACATGTTGGGTACATGGTTGAGACAAGTAGTTGATGAGTTGGCACATACATGAGCTATATAGTTGATGATGATGATACATATTGATGCATCATAGTTGATGAGTAGTTGATACATGATTGGTACATACTTGGTACATGGTTGTATGTACTTTTTTATGGTACAGGTTGATTACAGATTGTTTGGTACAAGTTGGTGCATGGTTGATGCACTTTTTTATGGTACAGGTTGATTACAGATTGAGGTACAGGTTGATGCATGGTTAATGCATGGTTCAGGTTTACAGTGGTATATCTCACATTGATAGTGTGACAGTGGTTCCATCATTATAATTCTACTTTAGGGTGGTTATACAGGGCAAGGACAGGTGGTTGTAGCTACCTTCCAGTTGTAGTCGAAGAATGTAGGGGGTTGTAGGCTCCTTATGGTTGTAATTAGAGAATAGGGGAGTTGGACCTTCCTTCAGGTTGTATCCTGAGAAACAAGGGGGTTGGAGCCTTCGTCCAGTTGCAGCTAGAAAAAAAAGGAATTTGGTGCTTCCAATGAATGTAATTCTTCAAGACATATAAGAAAAATCATTTTGTGGTTTTCTCCCGCTTTGGGTTTCCACGTAAAACATTGGTGTACTGTGTATGTGTATGATTGTTTATTAGTTCATTTCTTATTTACTCTAAAATTATTGGATGATAATGATATATTGATATAACACTTGGATTATATGGTTAAAAATGATTAAATTTCTCTATTATTGATTCACCCCCCGTCTCAGTAATCCAACATGAAGTTCCTTCGTTACTTGAATTTAGGGCCAACCTATACCTTCTGGTTGCAACTTTTTTTGTCCTTTTACTTGATTTTGGCTCCAACTTGTAACTTATTGTCCTTATATTTGGGGCTTCTTCACTTGCTTTCATGGATTCATCTTTAAGAGGGAATATCTCCTCAATCATGAGGAACCACGTGGTGTGCCAACTGCCATTGGAAATGACTTGATGAGGACTATCAATATGTCCTTCCTGTTATTTTTCTTCAAACAACTCGGTTGATTCATGACCACATCTATGGGGCTTCCTAACCATATTCTCAGGGTTTCTGTATGCATACATTGTAACTTCTCTTCTTAACCACTAGGGATTCTTGTAGGCTTCTTCAAAGCATCTTCCCGTGAGATCCATGCGTAGAGCTACGCCATAAGGAGACCACTTTGGAGACTCCTTCAAATAAACCCATCACTTCTAAGGGCTTCTGGAATTATTCTAGGGTTGACATCAATTACAACCAATTTTCCAACACATATTGTAGTGCAAATATATTTTAACATAGTGCCCAAATTTTAGTCAAACTAGTCCAATTGAAGCAGAGTGGCTATTGAATTTCATAGTTCTGGTCATAAAATCCAATCAGAGAAATATAATAGAATTTATGATCATTTTAAATGTGTTGCTTCAAAACCCTAGCTACACAAAGGATCTCTATTGAAAAGTTGGTTTCATTCAAAGCCCTAGTTCTATTTTCAGGTTATAGTAAGAAAAATGGCTTTTATAAGGAAACGTTTATAATATTAGTATTGAAGAATACATACATTATATAGGGGGAATTTTGAGGGGATAAAGTTTTCCCATGTGATAATTCTTGATGTCTTTTTCCAAACAAATATTCTCTAATTACCATTTTTCTCTAAAATCATTCACCCAAGACTCATAGCATAAAATCATTTTACTCCAAAAATCACCAAAATTATATAGAAACTAAACAAAATCTTTGGAAATTTGAATTTTTTACAAAAATATTGCCAAACATTGTATGGTTGGTATTTCAAGAATTAGTAAGATTTGCTGAGTTTTTTACACACTTGTTGGTGTACATGCACATTTGTTTCATGAGTCCAATGGTAAAATTTTGACTAAATTTGACCAAGTGATCCATAGTAGTTCTCCATTCCTATATTTAAGGGGGAATAATCTAGTATTAGCTAGTGGAAGCACTCTTACCTCCTTTCCTTGATTTTAGGATCTTATTCCCTAATTTTAGGATTATATTTCCTATGTTTGAGTTCCTAGGTTTATTTAAGGAACCATATCCCATGAATCAAAGAAGGGAAGCACGTTACTTAGATATTTTATCTCTTTCTTATTTTTACATGAGTTATTCATGGGTTAGATCCTTTATTTTAGGAAGTTGAGCCACCACGTACTACTAGTCTTATTTTGGAGTCACATGTGCATGCACCAAGAAGAAATAACCTAGTGTGCACTTCTTCTCTCATGGAGAGTACTATATATATATGTGTCATTGTCTCATTGTAAAAAATGCATTCTAATGAATTCAATAGTTTATTATCTCTTTTGTTTTTGGTCTCATGCTTGCAAGTGTTTTTTCTTCTTAGCAACTAGATTATTATGCCTAGCAATTTAGTTTCTTTTTTACAACAATAACATAAGTATGGATCCTTAAAATTTTACCTATATGATACATATGACAAATTCATTTTGGAATGGAAATTGGAAATCTTTATTACTCTATGGTTTAAGAGAAAATATTGTCAAATAGTGGGAGTTGTTGATGAAGCATATGAATAAATATTTTTAGATTGGTTGTCTAATGCTATTAAAAAGGATAAATAAAACACTAAGGGCTTATTCTATGGTGTCAAATCCCTATTACATGTTCATGAATTTATTTAGTAGGAGAAGGTCATCGTTTCTATTAACTCTAGTTGCAAAAATAATTTCAAAAATGTTAACCTTCCTAAAAGATTACAAGCCCGTGCAAAGCATATTCAAAGCACACAGGTTGAGGGTGAGAATGTTAAAAATTTTAAAGAGTTGAATATTACTGTGGGAAATTATGTGTTTCATTCATATTTTCTTGCTATAGATATGGATTGTTAGGATATTTAGAAACTTAAAATTAGGATTTAGTTAAGATCAATTTGGTCTAACGTGTCTTTCGGTAAAAGTGGATTTATTAATGTGTTTCTTTACTATGTATTAGTATACATTTGTAGTTATGTAATCCAATGGTTATGATAAGTTCTAAACATAGAGTGATTTGATTATTTTTTTTTTTAAATAAAAAAGGGCAGGCCCTGCTATAATATATTAACCAAAAACTGTAACAGAATATACATGATCAAGAGTTTTGTCGTTCAGAATGCTGCCGGAAAAGCCCGGAAACCAGCATTTTTTCATGTCCAAAACAACCATATTCTATTGGCACCTGTCCTGCCCGAAGGAAACCAAGACATGTGCCACAAGTCTAAGTAAAAACAGTAGCAAAAAGCTAAAGACATAAAACATGAAAATTCTAGGTTGTTGGTGACCTGGCTTCTTCGTCGGCTTTCCAAGTGGCGCCTGCCGGGATAGCGAATGGCTGCACGCAGAGTGGACATTTGCGTCGATCAGGAGCGTCTGAGTAGGCATCGAAGAGCACGTCCAGGCGCTGTCCCATTACAAGAGCCCGGTGCTCCAGTTTGGCCATGTGGCCTCGGAGCTCAAACACCAAGGACAGGTGTTCTTCTCTACCGAGAAAGCCATGCATGTCACCACGAACATCGGGCATCCTGTCACCCTGCCCCCCAATCCTTTCATCTGCTTGCTGCTCGTCACCCTGCACTTCACCAGTTGCCGCCGAAAGCACCATTTCCTGCTCGGGAATTTCTTCCTCAATTATGCACCCAGGAGCCTCGTCGTCCAAATTAAGCATGTGAAATCCATCCCCTCTGCGAGGCTCTGTCCGTTTGTCGTTCGGCATAGCCATGGCAGTCAAATCCGCAAGCGTCAAGTCTTCCTCGACAATACATGCCGGGTAGAAATGCTCGGTACTCTCCTCCATTTTGACAGTGTCCAAGCTGCTGCAACCCAATTGCTCCTCAGCAATGGTAGAAAGCAGAGCTTTTTCCTCGGCGCGAGCTCCTTGTGTTAGAATTGAGGTGGCCAAAACCAGAGCTCTCTCTATCTGCCCCCTGTGCTTGCGCTGCTCCTTACGAGCATACCAAGCAGAACCCCGACGAGGCACACCCCGTGTTCTTGGCATGCTGCCAGGCACTCTACCAGCGATACACACAGACTGATACCCGTGTGATTGCCAACTGAAATTCTCCAGTGTGATTGCCAACTGAAATTCTCCACCACAGGGTGTTGCGCCAAGGCTCCAGAAGCTCTGAGCCGCACCACCTTCTCCAGACACAGAGCAAATCCAGGATCGAAGTGAAAAAAGCCCAATGATCCGACCGAATACCCCCATACCCGCCTTTAGTTTTGCACCCACCGAGCTCGTAAATGCTCGCTTGCTCAAGGCGTCCTCCCATGGCAACGCGATTATGGTAAGCCTGCGTCCGTAATGCAGGAATTAAGGGGAGGGCTATCCTCATTTAAACCCCGACTTAAATCATAGCCAGGTGGCCCTCGTTCTCCAGCTGTCACCCTATACGGGGTAGAGTGATTTGATTATTAATATTATCCTTTTTATTAGTTCCTACATTGGTATGTGTCTTAGCACCCGATTGGTCCATGATATCTATTTAAAGATGATAAAGGGTCATTTTTTGATGATAAATTGTGAGATACTCTCTTGTAAAATACTTTTATTTTTCATTAATATATTGCCTCAAGTGGTGTTGTAATCTAGGGAAAAGTAGGGAGAGTGGCTGGTAGATCCTTACATAGACATCATAGAGATACCTTCATACACATAGACATAAATAAATACATACACAAATAATGAGAGACCAAAGAACAATCCTTTTATTATATGATATAATAGTACAACACAATTACATATAACCTCTCACATGAAGCTATCTGAGCCTTCATGTGCTTGTCTATTTATACCTCTTTTAGGAAGTTGTAAATACTTAATTTTCTGGGTCGGTCGGTTAATACATTCTCTGACTGACCTCTACTTCTGACTATGTCAGTCGATTGCCTAGTTCTTAATCGACTATCGGGTCTAGTCGACAGAGTCAACTAGCCCCTACAACATCTCCCCACACCTCAATTCCTCTCTCGTACCGAGAAAGTGGGGGTTATAAAAAATGATTTTTTTCATACTTTGATTACAAAATTACAATATGGAGAAGTAGAAGATGAAGAGAGAAAGAGAGACATGTAAGAAGAGGAGACAAAATATTTATATGGTCAGGCGAATTAAGGTACTATTTTTGACTGTTTTGTTGTGTCTGGATTTCCTCAGTTGGTTTCGTCAAATTCCTTGTTCTTTTCTCTTTCTGTACTGACTTTCAAGGGAGTCTAAATAATACTAGGGGATTACTACTTTGCTTGTTGAGTGAAATCACACCATGTGTCGATCTCCTACTTCACTTCCAGATTGAGGATTTTTGACTGGAAAATCAAGTCGAGTTTCTTTGCTATACTTGATGTCTAAGATGTATCTAACTCTTGGTAAAAAAAAAAAATATGTGGCCTACATTTACACATGAGCTAGTTGAAATGACTAGATTCTTGGTCAGTTTCCAACTGCACTCTATGTTCCTCCTTCTACCATTCCTACTCTTATTGTGATAGTTGTTGCTCTGTTGCTCTTTATTTTCCCTAGATCATGGTGAGGGATTCTTTTATTTTTCTATTAGTAGCCAAGTTTCTTTCCCTTTCTATATTGTCGATTGCAGCCTTTTGTATCTGATATTTACTGAATGAATATGAAAAATGAGTCGGCCATTTACTTACCACAAAGTTTAGCATGCCATCTTGTTTAGTTAATTTATATATGTTCTTCTTGAATCCCTTCAAATTATTCCATTTTATTTCTAAGGCTGTGTCCATCTATTCCTGAAATGTTTGAATTTATTTGATGGCTAAGTTGCATTGTTATTCAACTTCTTATTTTTCTTTTTCCAAAGCCACTAATTGATGTTGGTAGTCTATGTTGGTTTTTATCATTCTATCAATTATCTCTTTAAATCCTTCTAGGGGGTTTTGTGCTTCCGATATCTATTATATCCCTTCATGCAGCCTGACTTCTTCTTTTCATTCCTCCAATATATTCTTTTGATATTATTTTAGTGTCTCGACCTAGATTCCTTCTTTAAGAACCTTGTTCCTATTGAAATATTGTAACTTTGAAGAATATTCTACCTAATAAGGAGTGTTGAATAATATTATTATATTATATTTTTTAATTAGACCCTATTGTGCCTTTGTAAAAGTAGATCCTTTTGTTCCTTGACAATTAAATGTAAATTAAAAGGGTAAAGTGACAGCTCAACCTAGACCTAATTAAGGGAGGCTAGACTACTATTTATAAAGGCATTTATCACCTCATTTTAACACTCACTCATGTGCTATGCAACAAGAGGAAAAAGCGTGCAAGTCTTGAGGAGTAGTTGTCGCAACTGGGGGTGATGTCAAGGAGGGTTTTTGGTCTATATATTTGATGAAACCCCCCTTCTCTCTCGGGGTTCTACGATGTCCCGGTCAAGGATATTCAACTACCTGATCCAAATTAGATCCTCGGGCCTCCAATAGACCCTGAAACAATTTACAAAGGTCCCTTTTTGTTACCACACAGGTTCAATTTGTCTGTGACCTTGCTCTCTGGAACTTTTGGTAACACTAGATGATGAGAACTATCTCATGCACCAAGGTCTTCTCTTATGTGACCCCGATCTATAAACTCATATCATCCCCTTCACAACTTCAAGCTTCGACACTTTTGAATGCAACTGATTCCTTTTTCAGGGAATTCTGAACAACAAACTCACTTGGACCAGATCAACGGTTCGCACTCCTCTAACAGCCAAGGGCTGTGATTTATTTTGGACTTCAGCATTCGGGAGTTCTGAATGCTACAAATCCTTTTTCCTATGAAACACTTTATCACCAAAGTGACAAAGATGACACCACATATCCACGTGATCAAGGACTGCAATATTCTCTGCTAGTCCGACCTTCGAGATTTTTGAATCACTCCACATCCACCTTTCCTCGAAAGGAATCCTCCTTCGAAACTTTTGGATCTCCACCACGTGTCTTCTTCTAGATACGACGATCCATATCTACCCGCTCTTCACGAATTTGCGAAAATAAAATTTTTCTCCACACAAAGCTTCAGGATTTCTTTCTCCTAAATTCTCCAATCTACTGCCATGTATCCTCATTGTAACCAATGGCTAAGTATTAATTCATTGCTTGAGGAATTAGGTGATCCCTGCTCCTTAATACTTCAAAACACTCTGAACCATGAAGTGGCAAAAGACTCCACGACTAACCTCCATGCAAATTTCCCAGATCTGACAGCCTGGAACAATTCCACTTCCTTTGAAATGGATCTTGCTCGTTAATTTATGAATTTTTTAAAGGGATCCTCCCTCTTGAATAATTCTCTCCCACTACCTCTTTTGAGCTTGTTCTTCCTTGAACACTTTGACTCCTCAGAACTTTTCTTCGAGACTTAGTTGAATTTTGACTCTGTGCACACCTTGCAATAGGTCTTCTCTCTCTTCTACAAAAAAACTTACACTACTCCTCCTGAGTTCCTGAGTCAAAGGGCTCTGTCACGCGCTCCTTGCAGACAATATGCACCCCTTGCATACAAAGCTCCAAGTTACCTCTTGAAATTGTTCCTCTTCGACACTTTGGACTTCCCAGAATGACTTCTTTGATAATTAATCAAATATCGACCATGTGCACTATTGTCAATAGGCTTCCTCCCACTTAACTCTTGATGGGTGACTGTGCACTACTTGCAACAGTTCTTATATGATCAATTTTTCCTCCTGAACAATATGACTCTGAGCATGTTTCTTCCTATTCACACTCTAAAACTATCCCTTATGGATGTCTAAGTCAAAATGAACTCTGTCGATGCACACCTTGCAGACACTTATGCACTCATTTCAAACAAAATTTCTGCGTTATCTCTTCTAAGCTTCTGAGTCAAAATAGAATCTATCAACGCACACCTTGCAGACACCATGCACTACTTGCACAGGCTCGTAGAAGAGAAAAAATTGAAACTTATCTAATATCTCACAGATTCATACATTCAACCATGAAATGCATTCATAACATAAGAACAATTAATAACAGAGAATTGCAATTAAACGAAAATCCTACCATTCATTCATTCAGATAGACACAATAACAACAACACCAAACATTTGGAGAAACACTTATCTATTATATTCATTTAAATGATATGTACATGGAGTCATACAACTCTGATAAGATTCAACAGCAATAGCATTCAGCTACAATACTCTTCAACTACAATGATCTTCAACAACCTCATTTGGGAAACAATACATTTATTTATACAAGAGGGATCATATATATTTTCCCTCTAGCTACCTTAGTGTTATCCTATCGAAATAAAATCTTTCAACTACAAATGATTTATTACAATAAATGTTCAATATAGACAGATAAAATGTTCAATGTTCAATATACTGTAATCTACCACATTAAAATAAAATGCATTCCCCATCGATATCATGAGATCGTCTAGCTATAAAACATTAAAGAGGTTCTTTAATTTCAATCTTTTCATAATATTTGCATGATATGCCTTCTTAAATTCAAAAATCACTTCAAAATGCATGCTAGTGCACTGAGCTGTCTTCCACTTACACCTTGATGACGATGCTCTTGCATCATACTCCTCTGGACAAAAATTCATGGACTCTTGTCCATGAGCTCCCACACTGACCTTCCATGCTTCTAAATATCTACTTCATTTACCCAAATAACATCTTCTATTGGGTGTCCTTTCCATTTTACCAAATATTCAAAATAAGTCTTTCTTCTATTCTTCTTACCAATTCTCTGATCTATGATCCTCTCCATCTGTGGATTTTCTACTACAGGCATTGTCTTCTCCCACTGGATCTCTTTCTGATCTTCAGGCTCTCTGGTGTCATCTTCCCTGTAAGGATATAGGTCTGAAATGTTGAATATGGGCGATATAACCACACCTTCTGGCAACTCTATGTCATAAACAGTTTCATCAAATTTCCTTAGGATCTTGCATGGTCCTATCTTCTTCAGCTTCAATTTGTTATATGTTCCCCTTGGGAACCTTTCCTTCCTGAGATGTGCTAGAACTTGATATACCACTTCAAATTAAAGTTTTCTCCTATGTCGATCAACTTTGTGTTTGTACTTAATGTTATTGTTCTGCAACTACCCCTTGATCCGATTATGAAGCTTCTGCATTTCTATAGAGAAATCTTCTGCTCCATTGCTTCTGAATTCATTCTTCTCTAGATCTCTCAACTCTGAGACTCCTCTTGGATTAATCTTATATTCTATATGAAATTGGATATTTCATGTACTTCTATTTGGTGAGTCATTAAATGAAAACTCTCCTTGTGACAGAATTTGATCCCATTAACTATGATGTTCAGTGACTAGAGTCCTTAGCAAATTTCCTAAACTTTGATTTACCACTTCAGTCAGTCCATCCATTTCAGGGTGATATGTTGAACTAAAAGACAGTTTTGTCCCCAGATTCTTCCATAATGTTATCCATAAAATACCAAAAAAATTAGTGTCTTTGTCTGAGACAATACTCTTGGAAAACCCATGAAGTCTCACAAATTCCTTGAAAAAAAAAATTCAATGTGTATTGCATCATTAGTTTTCTAGCATGGGCTAAAGTGTGCCATCTTTGAGAGTATATCAACTACCGCAAATATGGAATCACTTCCTCTTTTTTTTTCTTGGCACTCCCAACATGAAATACATGCTTATTGCATCCCAAGGCCTATCTAGAATAGGAAATGGTTGATACAATCCATTGTTCTGTCTCTTTCCTTTTGCATACTGGAAAATGTTACATTTTTTTAAAAACTTTTTCACCTCTTCTGTTAAGAACCAAATATCAATATAGCATAGAAAATCCTCAGGAAAAGTACTCAACGCCTTGAAAGAAAGATAATTTCAGATAATAAGCCTCTTCGAGGGGGCAACCTCCTTTTACCCCACTTAAATGTTCAAGTACAATATGATTCAAAATGAAAATGTCTCCTTGGTATATATAGGAGACTAGGAGGTATAATTACAACGAATGGCCTAAAGCCGACATAAATAAAATAACATTACTAATATAATATGCCCCAATTAAGGGGTAATGAGCCAATATTAGGGCTTAACATGCCTCTCCCCTTGAGACAAGTGTTGTCTACAATGCCTGAGTAACTCTGGATGCTTTTGTATAAAAGACTCGTCTTCCCATGTGGATCTTCAGCCAGTAGTTTCCTCCATTTAATGAGATACTCTGAAATGGATCTATTCCTCAGCTGGTGAATTCTTGTCTCAGTGATGGCTTCAGGCTCCAACATGATTTTTATTTCCTCGTCAAGTTCTGGCAATATAGTTTGAACTGAGATCTTGTCACCTATAACCTTCTTTAAACATGAAACATGGAAAATTGGGTGTACTCGCGAAGATGTAGGCAACTCAAATTTGTATGCCATAGTACCAATCTTTTACAACACCTTATAAGGGCCATAATACTTTGGTGATAATTTATTATCCTTCTTGGCTTGCTTGAGGGACATTTGTTTCTATGGTTGTAGTCTTAAAAATACCCAATCCCCTACCTCAAAACTTCTTTCACTACAATGTTGATTTGCTTGTTGTTTCATGCGATTTTGTGCCATGGTCAGGTTGTCCTTTAAGATTTGGAGAACTTGTTGTTGATTCTCAATGTGATCTTCCACTGCTTGAACCTTAGATTTTTCTTTTAGAGAAGAAGTGATGGAAGGAGGGTGGTGTTAGGACCACACAATGTACCCTTTTTGCCCATACTTTTTGCCATTGTTATACCCTTTATCACCTGTATTTAGACTTATACTATCAGTTCACCTGATCATTCCAAGGTACACAACGCCCTTTCTCATTACTACACGTTTAATCTGTTTTGCATGATATTTTACATCACTCTCGT
>JASDQU010735952.1:91553-157497 GCA_032191745.1 Picea mariana | reverse complement strand
TATAGATCTCCTCCAAGCTTGTTAAGGCTTGTAGTGAAGGCCAGCTCTGATACCAATTGTTGGACACACCTACCACACTTAGAGGGGGGGGTGAATGAGTGTGGTGCTCTTTCTCAAAACTCCCCTCTTGCACAAAAACTCATCAATTAGCATTCAACATTTATTCATTACCCATTGATGTCATTTATAACCAGTTAGGTGTAGGCACATATCAACAACATATATCAGCAATATATCATCAACAAGTCATCATCACAATGGACACAAGATGTATGTACAATTTTCTTTTTATTATGGACTACAATCCTTGGGGTTTATCAGCAACAATTGAATAGAGTACAACTCTACAAGAGAACCAGCTCTATATGCAAGACTCAGCTTACACCCTCAGCACCAACTGAGATGAGGCAACAATCCTCAACAGATATCAATCTGTCAACAGGTACGCGACCTGTCAGTAGTGCAGCCTGCGTGTGCACGCACCCTAGCTCACTACAGCCTGCGTGTGAACGCAACCAATGTATAATGCAACAAACATATGCTTATGAGCAACATGCCCAGATCCTCTGCAACCTGCAATCACTTTCTCTTCTGTCTTCAATTGTCCAAACTGACCCACAGCCGGTCACAACACATCCAAGATCTCCAATATCTTGCTCATGCTCCACATCAAATCAATATGAATGCTATATCAATCATGTATAAATAACTAGTATACCATAGCAATTATATCACTATTGAATCACAAGAGTGTTTCTCACTCCATCAACCAAATCAACCAAATTGAACCACATCATAGAAGCCATACCAAGAATGCCCTAAGCATTCACAACATATCAAGCAATAGTATCTATCAAGACAATAATGTAACCATACCAGTGTCTGAGTGATAGATCTGAGGCCATAGAATGCAGATCTGGAACCTACTTCATCATCCAAGAGCTTGGCACCAGCTCAAACAAAAATCTACATGATTTTATTGAGTCCACGCTCCCTATACATAGCCAACCCACTTTTGTATGCACCCTATACACAGACAGCCCGCGTGTGTATGCACCCTATACACAGACAGCCTGCATGTACATCAGAAAATAGGGTTTTCTGTGACTCCGAGACTTTTGACGTCAAGATCTATGACATTGCCAAAACTTTGATGCGTTTATGAGATCCTCCTCTCACTCTCTTCCTCAGAATAGATCTTTCATCATGCTCAAGAGTTCCACATCAATAAGATTCTCTCACAAGAAGATCTCCATCAATGCTCCAAAAGATATTACCAAGAAGCTCTCCATTGATCCACAAAGGATTCTCACTCAAATGTACATTTTACAAGAGATCCTAGCTTCTTATTTATACTTTCATATTCTAGGTCACTTAACCCATTTTTAGGTTACTTAACCCATTTCTAGGTCACTTAACCTATTTTCCTTATTTTAGGGTTACCCACTTTTCATGAATAGAAAATCCTCCAATACTTTATCATTTAAATATTCCTTCTTGATTTTGTCACTTCATTTAAATAATCTTTCTTGATTTTGTCACTTTACTTTATCATTTAAATAATGATTTCTTCTTTTCAAGCACTTTTACTTCTTTGACCTTGGGGGCTTCAAGCCTTCATATGGGGGTCCTCCAACTTCATAAGGCCATAAATCTCAAACCGTGAGGAGTTATGTGACATTCCACATACCGCCGGAAATGGCATGACAAGCACTATCCATATAGGATAGTTTCACCAACAACTTCATTGATATTCATCTCATTATTCCACATGCAAGCTTGGGTCCTCCAACCATTCTTTTAGGATAACTCATTCCATAAAGCATCTTCCTGTGAGGGCTTTCACCATAAGGGGACCACTTTGGAGTTCATCCATTTTTGCACCTTATCAACCATGATAAGACACTAATGATTCATCTTTGCATCGATTGGTTTCCACTTGGACATATATCATTCTTATCAAGGGCATCATATCAATCAATCACTTGACATCAATCAATGACATCAAACAAACCATTTACATATGATTCAACAATCTCCCTAGTAATCAAACCATTGGTATCAATGACAAATGATCCAACAATCTCCCAAGTAATCAAACCATTGGCATCAATGACAACATGATCCAACATTTCTTGCTCCGTTTTTTTGGATATTGATCCTTTTTATGTCTGATTGTATCCAAGTCTAAACTTTTCATGATGAGATTTTTGACTATTGATAATGTCATCCAAAAATTTTGAGTTGTTTTGCATATTTTTCTTTTGAAGATCCTTTCTTAATGTGACACTCTCTACTTCCAAATTTCCAATGATCTTGTCTTTTTCTTCTAGCTGTTCTTTGAGTGCTTCTTCAATTCTTTTATCTTGTTCTATTTGAACCTTCAAATTTGTGATCATTTGTTCTAGTTCTTGAGTGTCTTCTTTCTTGTCTAGTTCTTCTTTTAGTTTCTTGTTTTTCTTCTTTTCTCTTCTGATAACTTCTATGGAACACATTAATTCCTCTCTGTAGTCAACTTCTGCCTCTTCAATTTCTTCTTCGACTTCTTCATATTCTTCTTCATCTTCTTCATATTCTTCTTTATTAGAGTCTTCTACTTCCATTAATAGAATTCTTTCTGTCTCACTGACTTCATCTTCATTTGATGATGAGATTTCTTCTTTGGTGCATAAGATTTTCTTGAAAACTTGATTTGTGGTTATTTTTCCTTTATATGTTTATCTTCCTTTTGAGTAACGTTCATCATTTCTCTTTTTCTTATAAGTACATTTTTTTAGCAAAATTACCAATACCATCACAATTAAAACAAATTAAAGGAAGATTACCTCTATACCTACCGTTGGTTCCCTTATTCAATCTTTTGACAAAGTTGGCCACTTCTTCATCATCTTCTGAGACGTCATTGTTGCTACTATGTTCTTCTTTTTTCCTTCCTTTTTGCTTTGAATTTTTGGATTCTTTGAAGGCTGCTTCTTTTATATTTGGATTTTCTTGTTCAATTCTCATTTCATATGCTGTGAAGATTCCATGTAATACATCCATGCTTATTGAGTTTAGATATGATCTTTCTTCTAGTGCTGATATCTTAGGGTCAAATCTCATAGGAAGAGAGCTTAGTACTTTTTGAACAATTACATATTCTTTGATTTCTTCTCTCAATCCTATTATTTCATTTCCTGTTTCATCAACTCGTAAAAAGTAAGCTACAATATTCTCATATTCCTTCATATTAAGTTGTTCGAACTGACCTCTGTAAGTTTGAAGCTTTGTTTCTTTGACTTTTGAATCTCCTTCATAAATATTTAGAAGTTTGTCCCAAATCTCTTTAGCGGATTTAAAATGTGCAACATTGGTGAATACCGTTTCACTAAGACCATTCAGAAGTGCATTTTTGGATTTGGAATTATTCTAACCGAGTTTCACTACTTTGTCATTTGTTGGCGGAATTGCTGGTGTTGTGTATCCATCTACAATTGATTGCCAAATTTCAAATCCCTGTGCCTGTATATAATTTTTCGTCCCTATGATCCAAAATGCATACTTCTTTCCATTGAACTTTGGTATTCCATTTTTATACAATTTGTTTCTCTCGATGATCTACCTTTCAGTGGTTAAACTAATTTCTGAAGGAACATGCTCTGATTCCAATTGTTGGATTACTGAGAGGGGGGGGGGTGAATCAGTAATAGAGCAATTTAATCCGTTTTAGCCATATAATCCAAGTGTTATATCAATGTATCATTATCATTCAATAATTGCAGAGTAAATAAGCAATGAACAAATGAACAATCATACACATACACTATACACTATACACCCATGTTTTACGTGGAAACCCAAAGCAGGAGAAAACCGCATAATGATTTTTCTTATATGTCTTGAAGAATTACATTCATTGGAAGCACCAACTTCCTTTGTTATTCAGTTGTAAATGGAAGGAGGGTCCAACCCCCCTTGTTTCTCAGGATACAACCTGAAGGAAGCTCCAACTCCCTTATTCTATGGCTACAACCAGAAGGAGGATACAACCCCCTATGTTCTCCGACTACAACCAGAAGGTGGCTACAACCACCTTTCCTTGCCTCATACAACCACCCTGAAGTAGAAGTAGAATGATGGAACCACTGTCACACTATCACTGTGAGATATACCACTGCAAACCTATACCAAGAAACCTGAACCATGAATCAACCATGCAACAACCTATAACTCAACTTGTAATCAACTTGTACCATAAAAGGGTGCATCAACCATGCACCAAATTGTACCAAACTATTGGATTACTGAGAGGGGGGGTGAATCAGTAATAGCGTAATTATAATTTTTTTTCTTCAAATGTTATATCAATGTAGAATTATTATCCAATAATGAGCAGTAAGAAATAAACAATCACACACATACACAGTACACTAGTGTTTTACGTGGAAACCCAAATCGGGAGAAAACCACAGAATTGTTTTTCTTATATGTCTTGAAGAATTACATTCATTGGAAGCACCAACTTCCTTTTTTTTCCAGCTGCAACTGGAAGGAGGCTTCAACCCCCTAGTTTCTCGAGCTACAACATGAGGGAAGATCCAACTCCCCAATTCTTTGGCTACAACTAGAAGAGGCTACAACCCCCTATGTTCTTTGTCTACAACCGGAAGGTGGCTACAACCACCTGTCCTTGCCTCGTCCTGCCACCCTGAAGTAGAAGTAGAATGATCGAACCACTGTCACACTATCACTGTGAGATATATTGATGTAAAATTGTACCAATAAATCTAAACCTTGCATCAACCATGCATCAACCTGTACCTCAACCTGTACCATAAACAAGTGCATCAACCATGCACCAACCTGTACTAAACAACCTGTAATCAACCTATACCATAAACAAGTGCATACAACCATGTACCAAGTATGTACCAATTATGCTTCAACTACTCATCAACTATGACTCGTCAATATGTACCAACATGATCCACTATACACCTCATGTATGTGCCAACTCATCAACTACTTGTCTCAACCATGTACTCAACATGTACCTCAACCAAAATCCCTCATCAATTTCATCATCCAAATCTGATTTGTAGCTCTATAATAGACCTGGTGTATATGATCACATTCTGTCAAACCTTCCTTAACTTTAACAACAAGAGACTAGCATTTTCATCAAACTTTTCTTTAGTCTCACATGCCTAGTTTTGGATTAGTCAACAACCCTAACTTGAAGTAATCATAACTTTGAACCTGTAATATATAAATGTCTGAAACTGATACACAATTTTATTCAGTGTGTTTTATGAAATTCCTCCAGGTGTCACTACTTGGAACCTCTCAGAAAAGGAGTTATTGAAAAAATGGCATGCCTTGCTGAATTCTGGCTTATTCTAGAGAGTGACATTGTAAAGCGTGCCCTGCATGAAATATTTATTGAATTGATATAAAAAGGTTACACATAATACTAAATACTATACCCTAACTAACACATTTTGTCTCACTTAATTTGGATCTGTTATGAATAAGTTATGATGTGTTTACCCGAAACACCTATTTTTGACTAGTTTTAGGACTAGCCACAAACCCTATTTTCCACGGAGTGTAACTCCAAAAATACAACGACTTACAAGATAAATTTTTTACCACATATACTTGGGTATGTTTTCACAATGGCGTATAAATTTCACGGTCTGAATCATTATAGAAAAAAAGTTATAGCAAAAATGGTGAGATGACCTGTAAATAACATACCTTAGAAAGCACCGTCAAAAGAATTTATCCTTCCTTGCATTTCATCCTTTGTTTCTTCACCTTCCCTAATAAATTTGGATTAGATATCCTTGGTTACCTCAGACACCTATATATATTCAATATTCTCAATTGTAATTAAAATGAGATAACCTTGCCTCTTATTTATACTCTCCAAGTAGCTTCGTTAAAAACATCTTCTAGGTCACTTGGCCCACTTTCCTTATTCTAGGGTTAACCCACTTATAATTTATCCATTAAATTTATTATTGAAATGATTTATATTGTATTCACTTTGAATTATAATACACTCATCACTTCACTTTATTATTTACCTTTTAAAATCTCTTAAACCACTTTGACTACTTTGACCTTTTGGGGCTTCTAGATGACATATGAGGGTCCTCCAACTTTGTAAGGCCATAACTCTCAAACCGTGAGGAGTTATGTGACATTCTACATACCAATATAAATGGAATGAAATGTACTATCCATCTATAATTGTATTACCTTCAAATATAGCAAAACTCATACCATTATCCATCAAACAAACTTGAGTCAATTACCCAAACCTGGGTTCTCCAACTTCATATGGTCATAACTCTCTAATCGTAAGGATTTATGTGATGTTATACATAACATTGGAAATTGCATGACAAGAACTATCCATCCAAGATAGTTTCCTTGAAAAATTCACTATCCTTCATCTCATTATTCCACAATTAAGCATGGGTTCTCTTACTCCGCAAAGCCTCTTCCCGTGAGGGCTTTCACCATAAGGGGACCACTTTGGAGTTCATCCATATTTAATTCATATCAACCATGAAAAAACAATAATGAATCATATTTACATCAAACAATATTGGGTCCATTACGCAAACATTTGTGCTACAGGGCTTTCTTCAAGGGTTGACATGAATGAAAACCAACCTTAATCAACACAAACAACTTGTAATCAACCTATACCATAAACAATTGCATCCAACCATGTATCAAGTATGTACAAATAATGTGTCAACTACTCATCAACTATGAATAATCAATATGTACCAACATCATCAACTATACACCTCATGTATGTGCCAACTCATCAACTACTTGTCTCAACCATGTACCCAACATGTACCTCAACCAGAATCCCTCATCAATATCATCATCCAAATGTGATTTGTAAATTTTTAATAGACTTGGTGTATATGATCACATACCTTCAAACCGTCCTTAACTTTAACAACAAGAGACTAGCATTTTCATGAAACTTTTCTTTAGTCTCACATGACTAGTTTTGGATTAGTCAACAACCCTAACTTGAAATAATAATAACTATGTACCTGCAATGAATAATGATCTAAAACTGATAAAAAATGTTCTTCAATGTGTTTTATTCAATTCCTCCAGGTGTCACTACTTGGAACCTCTCAGAAAAGTAGTTATAGAAAAAATGGAATACCTTGCTGAATTCTGGCTTATTTTAGAGAGCGACCTTGTAGAGCGTGACCGACACAGAATATTTGTTGAATCGATCTGAAAATGTTACACATAATACGAAATAAAATAATCTAACCAACACATTTGGTCTTACCAAATTTGGATCTGTTATGAATATGTTATGATGTTTTTACCCGAAACACCTATTTTAGACTAGTTTCAGGACTAGCCACAAATCATATTTTCCATGGAGTGTAACTCCAACAAATACAATGATCCACAAGATGAATATTTTACCATGGATAATTGGATATGTTTCCTCAATTTCCTATCAATCTCATGGTCGAAATCATTCTAGAAAACAAGTTATTGTGAAAATGGTGATATGACCTGTAAATAACATACCTTAGAAAGCATCATCAAAAGAATTTATCCTCCCTTGAATTCCAGCCCACTTTTATTCACCTTCCCTCTAAAATTCGGCTTAGATATCGTTTGTTTACCTCAGTCACCTATAGATATTCAATATTCTCAAGTGTGATGTAAAATGAGAGATCCTTGCCTCACACTTAACCCATTTCTAGGTCACTTAACCCATTTCTAGGTCACTTAACCCATTTTTAGGTCACTTAACATATTTTCCTCATTTTTAGGGTTAACCACTTTCCATAATTAAAAATTTCTCCATTACTTTATCATTTAAATATTCCTCCTTGACTTTGTCACCTCACTTTATCATTTAAATAATCTTCTTTGATTTTGTCACTTCACTTTATTATTTAAATAATCCTTCTTGACTTTGTCATTTTACTTTATCATTCAAATAATAATTTCTTTTTTTCAAGCTCTTTAACTTCTTTGACCTTTTGGGGCTCCAAGCCAACATATGAGGGTCCTCCAACTTCATAAGGCCATAACTCTCAAACCGTGAGCAGTGATGCGACATTCCACATACCACCAGAAATGACATGACATGTACTATCCATATATAATAGTATTAGCTTCAAATAAATAAAAATGATACCATTATACATGAAACAACCTTGGGTCTAGTACCCAAACCTTTATTCTACCAGACTTTCTTCAAGGGCTGACATCAATAACAACAAACCTTAATAAACACTTCAAAAGGTATAAATATCCATAAAAGAGCCTCTCATTTTGATCCAACAACTGTATAATCCCTCAGTGAAAGTGAAGTAGTGGAGCAGTGCGAAGGATGAAGATTTCAAAGTTGCATATGTGCAAAGGGTTTCTGGGAAACCCTATCTAAGTTGACCCCCATGGGTCAAGTATAGGGTGTCCCGTGAGGCCCCCACTGGTTGTCCTGGTATCGTCAGGTGAGGCCTCACCTGTTTCATAGTCTAGTCCCATGAGCCTAAGAAAAGTTTGGGTTCTATTCTCTTGATGTTGAAGTTAAGGAAGGTTTGATGATCTATGATCTCGTGCACCAGGTTTTTAGATGTTGAAAGGTATGTTTTTCTCTATGTTTTGAGGCTCATTTATTGGAGGTTATGGTATATGCTTGAGGAATATCTTCTAGGTTATGGCATATGCTTTGACACATATATTGGATGGTTTGGAACATTCTTAAGGAATTATTTGGAACATGGTTAAGGAATTCTTTGGCACATTCTTGAGGCTTGTATCTTGGATATTTTGGCACATGGTTTGAGGTATATCTTGGATACTTTGGGACATGGTTTCAGGTATATATTGGATATTTTGGCACATGTTTTGAGGCATGTATTGAAACTTTGGCACATGTTTAAGGAATATCTTAGAGGCCTTTGGTAGATGGTTTGATGCATATCTTGATTATCTTGGGAATATGATTTGGGAATTTTATTGGTAATTTTGGCATAATATTTATGTGGTTGAACCATATTTGATGATAATGATGTATCAGTATCAGTGATGGTAACAATGATATGTTGATTCTCTCATTTATATTTTCGAGAGGGAGGAAGGGGAAAGGAAAGGGGGTTGGATCATATTTTGAGTTGGGCTATAGAATGTAGGGAGTTGGATCTTCCTTAGGGTTGGAGCATGTAAACTAGGGGGTTGGAGCCTCCTACTAGTTGGAGATGGAGAATCTAGAGAGTTGGAGCATGTAAACTAGGGGGTTGGATCCTCCTTCTATTTGGAGTTGGGGGATTTAGGGAGTTGTACCTTCCTTCAGGTTGGAGCCTATAGAAAAGGGATGGTGCCTCCTTCCTGTTGATGCTGGAGAATTTTGGAATTTAGTGCTTCATGTGGATGTAATATTCAAGATATATATTACAAAGCGTTCCATGGTTTTATGCCATTTGTGTTTCCATGTAAAACTCTTATGTACTATATATATGTGGTTATATGTTGATGATATATTGAATGCAATCATCGGTTATAAATTGTTGACACCTTAATGCTTACATGTTATGGTTAAAAATGGTAAAAAGTACTCCATACTAATTCACCCCCCCTCTCAGTATTGGTGAATATTCCAACAATTGGTTTGATAGAATGTTCTTCAGGAGAAGTCTAACCACTATAAGGTATATCATGGAGTGCACGAAGAATGCAATGGCAATATTTGATGGTCATAACTATGCCTTATGGAGCATAAGGATAAAGACATTTTTGAAAGCATAGCGATTTGATATCTGGAAAGTAGTAGTAGACAAATAGATGACACCTTCCACTCCCCAACAGATAGAGATGGAAAGAAAATTTGTGAAAAAAATTAGAAGGCTATGAATTCTATTCTGAATGGCCTTGTTGATTGAACATATATCAAGGTTATGTATTGTGATTATGCAAAGGATATTCAGGACAAACCTCAAAATGTTTATGGAGAATATGCAAAAGTCAAAGGGGGAAAGCTTCAAAATTATATAGGTCAATTTGAACAATTTAAAATGAAGGAATATGGATATATTACAACTTATTTTATTCCAAATGATGAAATAGTGATATATATGAAAGTATTGGGAGAAGAAATTAAATAACTAGTAACTGTTCAAAAGGTACTAAGGTATCTTCTAATGAGATTTGACCCTAAGATTTTAGGCTTATAAGAAAGAGCATATCTTGCTTCATTGAGCATGTATGAGCTACATGGAATACTTAAATATTATGAAATGAGAATAGAATAGGATAATCCATCCAAGAAGGAAGAAACTTTCAAAGAATCCAAGAAGATAAGAAAGAATAAACAAAAGTCAAAGTAAAGCTCATGTTGCAGTGATGATTAAGGTAAAGATGAAAAAATAACCAACTTCGTGAGGAGGTTTAAGAAAGGAACTAGAAAGCACAAAGGTAAGATTCCCTTAAAGTTATTTAATTGTGGTAAAATTGGTCATTTTGTTGCTAAATGTCCTTATTCTAATAATTTAGATAGTGATGAAGAAGAAGTTCCCAAGAAAGAAAATAAATATCAAAGGGAAACAAGAAAGAAAATAAAAAAAAATTCTTCAAGAAAATCCTCTACTCAAAAGATGACAGTTCCTCATCTGATGAGGATAATGATAGTAACAATGACTTAGAAATAGTTCTCTTCACGGTAATGGAAACTCAAAAAGGAAACCTTGAAAATGACAAAGAATATTATGAAGAATGAGAAGTGGATATTGAGGTAGAACTAATCAGCGTTTTGAGTGAGATAAAAAGGAAAAGGAAGAAAAAAAAATCTGTCAAGGAAGAATTGATTAAGATAAAAGAAAGTTCTCAAAACCCTAACAAAAATTCTAAACAAATCCAACAGATTATCATAAATTTAAAAGTCCAACTAGAAGAAGCCAAAGTAATTCAAGAAACAATAAAAAAATCAGTTGGAGGAAAAGAAAAAAGTAAACGAGTCTTTCAAAGTTGAAATAGTATTACTAAGAAAAGAACTTCATAATAAGGACGTTCGACAAAACTTTGGTAAAAACACCAAAATATCGAATGAAATCATCAATAGTCAAAGGACATGTGATGACAAGTATGGAATAGGATACAAACAAACTCATATTGAGAAAGGGTTCAAGCTCCATAACTACAAAAAGAGAAGAAGGAAAAAATAGCTATGCAGAAGTCATTAGAGATCCCATCAAAAGGGAAGAATGAAATCCTTCAAAGGAAAACATTCAGGTAATGGAGATCATTTAATAAGAATATTATCTAATCATAGGAATGCATAATCAACAATCATCAATGGGAATGAATGAATGAAGAAGAGGTGTATCTCCAAGAATATATTCTACCTCAAGGCATCAAAGAAGCTTCAATCATGGTGAAGGAAATAGAAGAAGAGAAAATCATGATCAACTAAGGCATGAATTCAGAAGGACTTCATCACAAGGAGGATCACTTGCTTCCAGGTATCAAATTTTATTTCTTGGTTATTGTTTTACTTGTAACAACTTTGGAGATAAATCTATATCTTGCAAAGTGTATGGAAGAAATGTTCAAGCAAGATATATTTATGTGGCCCCCTACAATATTGAATGTTACAAATTCCGCAACTATGGACATGTAGCTTGTGACTGTAGAAGCATGATGAATCCTTCCATGATGGAAAACACTGTTATCAGGTACAAGAAGGTTTGTTGTTGTCCCTTGACCAAGTTTTGAGGAACACTTGGTCATATTTGACCATTTTTGGGACTTCGAAAGCCTGTCAAATATGGAGCGCCAGGCAAAGCAGAGATTACGTGATCTCGGTCCACTTTTGGGCTCCTTTTAGGGTTTTGGGTTAATGTAATGGGAAAGGGATGTTGGCCCGTGGGTTTACCCACACTTAGGCTCACTTTTGTAATATATAAATAGATACTTAGGAAATGTAAGAACGGGGATGGCTTAGTGCTAGTAATTAGATCTGTGTGGTCAGATACAGATTGTAGATGCTATGTGCATGATTGTAAGAGGCTTGCAGAGCTAAGTGCAAGTTGTTGTAAGAGGCTGGAGAGGGATTTGTGTTGAAGTGCAAGGAAGAAGGATCTGGCGAGATGGGCAGATCTTCTATCTTATGTGAAGTAAGGGTTTTGAGTGGGTTTGTGATATAACCAATTGAAGACACTAATAAATAATAAGATTTGGTGAACGTAGCCCCAAGGTGGGGGTGAACCATGTAAATCTATGTGTGATGGTTTGTGCTTCGCCTTGATGTGTTTATCTCTTTCTTTGCTAAGTGCTTCCATATAATTAGATAGATCTACTTATGCTTTGCGCTTCTTATATGTGTATGAATGTTTGATCTGATATGTGTGAAAATTATTAGTGCCATTACACTGGATCTAACCTATTTTACTGTTGCTAAGTGATGAAATATCTTAGATCTAAGTAAATGATGCGATTCTCTGCACTATATGCAAAGTATAATAAGGGTTAAATATTGATGAATGATTGATGCTAAGTGCGCTCTAAGTGTTATAATCACATATCTGTGTCCCAACTAAGGTGGCAGACACCTAAGTCTTGCAACCACCACTCCCTCTACCTCGGGTGAGACTTCATCTGCATCGTAGGTGTTTCCAAAAGGGCTAGTAGTTAGGGCTTTGTTGGTGTGCTCTTGAGCATTGAAACCTGGGTCTGCCCCTGTTCCAACAAATGGTTTCATTGCCGGTACCTAAAACTATGATTGTTGGGAACTAGAGAAGAAGAAGCTTTGTGGAAAGAAAGCTTTGTGCGTAGATATGTTGCCCTAGTGCACAGTGTTCTACTTAACCTGTGAAACTTTGTGCCAAGAAAGAAAGGTCATATTTTAAGAAAGGAAGATTAGATCTAAAGAAGAGAAGAGAGATCTCAACTCTCTATTCTATAAGAAAAGTAAAAGTGGAAGTTTCTGAAAGAAAGAGGTCAGACCTTCAGAGATGAGGTAAGATTTGTAAGCCATGTGCTCTAATAAAGGTAAGAATAGTTAAAAGTTCTTAGATCTGAAAGATTTGTGCTCTGTAGAAGTAAGATAAGTGGGAAATTTTGTTTCTAAAGTATGGATCTAGGTATTTTTGATAGATTCGGTCTTAGCTTAAAACCTAGGGAATTAATAGAAGAAATAAACTTTGATATGAATAAATCTGATAAGCATAATGATAGATATGTTATAACTATGAATAGAAAGAATGTTTGGACTAACAAATGGATGCAGGATCCTAGAAAACATTTTTAGCAGACTAGCTACCATGATCTTGGTGTGCAGTACAGAAGAAGTTGGGGATCATTTAAGAGAAATAGAGGATTAACCCTCTGTTACAGTTGTAGAAAATCAGGACATCTAGCTAAGGAATGCCTTGCTAGAGGACCTAGCTGTCTTTGTTGCAAAGCTTTGGATCATGAAGTATTGGATTTCCCCAGAATGATTTCTAGGCTCGAAGGAATGAATCCGAACCCTAAGAAAGATCCAGAGATAACATAACCTTAGAAATAATCAGAGAAAGTATTAATTCAGATGAAAGAAACCCTGAATGAACACCGACATGTCATATTATCAGAGATCTTTAAAGAAAAGAAATGCATCAAAGTAAGGATAGGGGACTTTGACATTGATTATGTTCTATATGAGGAAACAAAGATGAATATTCTGACAGAGAGAATGTGGGAAGCTATAGGGAGGCTTGCCATGATTCCTTCACTAGGAGGAATAGGACTCTTCAGAGGAAAATTGGTAAACCTATGTGGAAAACTCGCTCAGATACCTATGACAGTCAATGGAACTTCGACTGAAGAAGATTTTGATATTATTAAATTTATTGAGGACAGTGCCCCGTTCACTATGTTACCTGGAAAACCTTGGATTGAGAAAGATCAAGCCAAAAAGAAGGAAGAAGAAAAGGTATTACAACAAAAGAGACAAAAGCTATAAGATTTTATGATTAAGAATATTGGACAGTTGATTGAAGAATAGAAGAACAGATTAAATCTCCTTGACACTAGAGACCCCAATGTCGAAGCTAAAATAATTTTACAAGGCTCACAGAAGACTGAAGCACCTATCCCAGAGAAAGAAAAATTATTACCCTGGAGAGAATCTCGACAACGTGCACTGACTATGCTAAAAGAAGATAGGAATTAGAACGAAAAAAGACAGATTGAGTTGAATATTACTAGGAAGAAGGATATAAATTCAAGTAAGAGGAGGGCGAATATTGAAAAGTTATAGGAGATTCCATATGGAACATCGCAGAAAAAAAAATCGTAGAATGGGAGCTTCGCTAGGATATCAGAACAACGACCTATGGCACTTTGCCGTGGCGAAGCAATATAGCCGTTGGGATGATATACCCATTTGAATTCCTCCTCGAATGGACAAAAAARCATTGATGGCTCATCACCAGACCGTTAGATCACACCATAACAGATAGAACCAGAGTTAAGGAAGCCCCATACCCATTGCAAACAATCCGTTACAGAGTTACTTACTTAATCCATCGTGCCATGCACGAAAGACACTTTTGCTAATCATGAATTTGAATCTACAGATTACCTGAATTGTGAACCGTGATTACTCCACCCTTACTCTCTACCTTACTACAGTATCTACATTACTTTGAGAACCCAAGCTATTGATCCTGAGTGTATATGTCTGATGAATTTAGCATAGCTGAAGAATCTGTAAGAGAGGTACTCTCTAGCCTTAGATCCAAAAGAGTCATGTTGGAGAGGGGATTGTCTACAGGTTTACAGGCATCATTGATGAGAGGAATAAAAGCCTCCCAGTCGACTGCTCAAGAAGGAACATCCCAAGATGGCGCAGAAAGAAGAACCAAACATAAGGATGATATGGCCAACATGAAGTTGGTTTCATCCATCCTACCTACTTACATACCACCTCTGAGTGGCACGATCAACAAAGATAGTGTGTGTTAGGAACCAAATATCAATATAGCATAGAAAAATCTCAGAATAAGTAATCAACGCCTTGAAAAAGAGAGAAATTCAGATAATAATCCTCTTCGAGGGGGAAACCTCCTTATGCCCACATAAATGTTCAATTACAAGATGATTCAAAATGAAAATGTCTCCTTCGTATATATAGGAGACTAGGAGGTATAATTACAACTAATGGAATAAATCCGACATAAATAAAATAACATTACTAATGAAATATGCCCCAATTAAGGGGCAATGAGCTACTATTTAGGGCTTAACATTCCCCTTGCCTTGAGACAAGTGTTTTCCACAACTTTTGAGTAAATCGAGATTCCTCCATCGAGTTGGTAGTTTCCTCCATTTAATGAGATACTCTCAAATGGATCTATTCCTCAGCTGGTGAATTCTTGTGTCAGTGATGGTTTCAGGCTCCAACATGATTTTTCCTTCCTCGTCAAGTTATGGAAATATAGTTTGAACTGGGATCTTGTCCCCTATAACCTTCTTTAAGCATGAAACATGGAAAACTGGGTGTACTTGTGAAGATGCAGGCAACTCCAACTTGTATGCCATAGTACCAATCTTTTGCAACACCTTATAAGGGACATAGTACTTTGGTGATAATTTATTATCCTTCTTGGCTTACTTGAGGGACATTTGTTTGTATGGTTGTAATCTTAAAAACACCCAATCCCCTACTTCAAAACTTCTTTCACTACGATGTTGATCTTCTTGCTGTTTAATGCGATTATCTGCCATGGTCAGGTTGTCCTTTAATATTTGGAGAACTTGTTGTTGATGCTCAATGTGATCTTCCACTGCTTGAACCTCAGATTTTTATTTTAGATAAGAAGTGATGGAAGGAGGGTTGTATCCATAGAGTGCCATAAATGGTGTCTTTTTTGTTGCAGTATGAAAGGAAGTGTTATACCACCATTCTACCAAGGGTAACCATTTGAACCATTGTGTTTGTTTATAAGAGACAAAGCAACGAAGGTATCCTTCTAGACATGTTTTCACTATCTCAATTTGTCCATCAGATTGAGGATGATAGGATGAGCTACGAGCCAATTGAGTACCCAAACAAGAAAATATTTCTGTCCAAAAATGTCCAGTGAAGATGGGATCTATGTCACTTACAATAATTTTTGGGCTTCCATGTAGCTTTTGAACTATCTCCATGAATGCAGTGGCAACTTTACTAGCTTTGAAGGGATGAGAGAGTTCACAAAAGTGTGTGTACTTGGTCATTCTATCAACCATCACCATGATGACACTCTTTCCTTCAGACTTCAGTAACCTTGTGATGAAATCCATGGAAACCGCCTCCCAACACTGACTTTAGATAGCTATTGGTTGTAAAATACCTGGGGTATTAATTTTTTCCACCTTATTTTGTTGGCAAACCAAACATTCTACCACAAACCTTTGAACATCAGTTTTAAGGCATCCCAAAAAAATTCCTTCTTGACCCTATGGTAGGTTTTTAAAAATCCCGAGTGCCCTCCTACTGGAGAGGTGTGAAATTCCAATGGTACCTTTTCAACATGTCACACATGATATTCCCAAGAATTGCTATAGATTAGTACATCAACAAAAAATACTAACACAAATTTTCAAAGCAAGGTCTTGAAAATGGAATTCATCAACCCTTGGAATGTGGAAGGTGCATTTGTAAGGCCAAAAGGCATGACCAAAAATTCACAATGGCCTTCATGAGTTCAAAATGTTGTTTTTGGGATATCTTCTTCCTTCATTCTAATTTGATGATACCCTAAACGAAGATCCAACTTTGTGAAATAGATTGTTGTATGTAGTTCATCTAACAATTCATCAATGACGAGAATAGGAAACTTATATTTGATATTGATCTTGTTGAGCTCTCTATAATCTGGACACATACACCATGAGCCATCTTTCTTGAATACCATTACCACTGGTGCAAAGTAAGAACTTTGGCTATGTATAATAATGCTAGCCTCTAACATTTCTTCAACCATGCACTCAATTTCACTCTTCTGGGAATAAGGGTATCTATACGGCCTGATGTTAGGAGGAACACTCCCAGGAATTAGGTGAATATCATGATCAGGATTTTGAGTGGGTGGAAGACCTTTGGGAATATCTTCAAATACTGTGGAATGTTTATCAATGATCCCTTGGAGATCTAGAGGAATAGATTGCTTAGATGTTTGAACATCTAGTGAGCATAGTTGTGCAATAACACCTTGATGCCCCTTTTTCGATAATTTTGTCATGCCATTAGAGCGTATCACCTTACCGGGTTTCCCTGTGATACCTCTTAACTCAATCTATTTTCCTTCCAATGAAATTTTCATGAAAAGTTCTTGAAAATTAAAAGCCACTATTCCTAATGATTGTAACCATTGAATTCCTAGTAGAACATCAGCACCACCCATGGGTATAGCAATCATTGGACTATTCATTACATATTCCCCCATAGTAATATTGATCTTATTTCATTTTCTTGAGCAATTGATAGTTCCTCCATCTGCAATCATTACTTGAAACTCTGGTGCTGGATATACAAAGCAATTGAGATCTTTGGCTAATTTATAGTGAATGAAATTATGAGTACTCCCAGAATCAATTAGGACTATTACCTTTTTCTTTTTTATATATCCTTTGATCTTGAGGGTTTGAGGAGTGCTAATTCCAGCCAATGCATTACACGATATCGTGGGAGTCAACTCTTGAAATGAAATTGATTCTAGGTTTTCATCTTGAGATGGTTCTTCTTCTTCTTCTTCTTCTTGTTCTTCTTCCTCTTCACAATCTATGTAGAGTAGTTTCCTCTCACCACACTATGTCCCTTACTATACTTTTTGTCCCAATTAAAGCATAAACCTTTTTCTTTTTTTTCCTCCAATTGTTGAGGTTTCAACCTTGTAGGTTGAGGTGTTTTAGAATAAGGATAATTATTCTCTCTATAGATGTTAGGATTGGTCCTTCTTGTAGCCATAACCATATTTTTACTTTCAACATTTCTTGCCACCCTAAATGCATTCTCCAATGATTTGGGTTCCCAAAGGCAAACCTCATGTTGAATGTTATGTCTTAAAGTTCCTATGAATACATCAATCAAGTACTCATATGCAATATATGTTACCCTTATATTCAATCTTTGGAATTTCTCAATGTTCTCTGTAACTGAACCCTTTTGCTTGAGATTTATCAATTGGCTAAAGAAGGTATTGCTCCATGTATCCTCATAGTGTGCTTCATTTCTTCTGTGAAAATTGTCCAAGTGATGAGCGATTTGTGTGAACAAAGCCATCTATACCATACAAATTGATTGGGTTCTAAATATAAAGAAGCAATTCATACCTTTTGTGTATGTGGCACATTATGTAGATCAAAGAATTGCTCCATCAGAAGTATCCATGTGATAGGGTCCTTGCCACCAAACTTCCTCATATCAATCTTAGGAATGTCGTTGGTGTTCAAACCAAAGTTGGAGTTTCTCTATTCTTGATTCACCTTCCTTGTGTTCTCATCATGAATTTCATGGGATACATTATCACTTTCAGGTGTTCTCTCTATTACGAGATTTTTCAATACTTCCAAGATCTCCTCTTTTAAACCATGCATCTTTTCCTCCAACTTAGCTTCCATCTCTTGTAGTTCATCTTTTGTTACTGTCTTCTTTTGTAAATCATTTATGTCCCTACGCATTTCTTCACCTTCATCAAGAGTCCAAGTAGGATTGTCTGGAGGCTTATTTGGTGTAGAAGTTCCCCTTTTTGGTGTCATGTTGGCCAAGTATCGCTTTAAACCTTGATTTTGAGGTGGTCATGCTAGAAAATCTTCCTTTCATTGTATCTAAAAAATTTTGGCCCTTTTGAGTATGAAATTTTCTTTTTTGTAGGTCTCTGATATTTCTTCTCTATAATGCCATAGGTATAATCAAAATTGGATGTACCAAGTGGAATTTACGGTAACTTCCCTACAACTTGCTTATTTTTGGCCTTTCCCAGAGATCTCACTTGTATAGCATGCCCCACACAAAATAATTGATATAAAATTCTGAAACTCGTACCAGAAATACTATCGACTGTCCACTATCGAATGTAACTAGTATCACTCAATTTGGATACTTTAGGAATAAGTTATGATTATTTTACCTAGAACACCTTCTTGAGACTAGTCAATAGGACTAGTCAGATACCCTATTTTCCACAGGGTGTATCTAAAAATTCAAGATGAACCAGAAGATGAACGTTTTACCACAGATACGTTACTAATTTATGTGAATATCCTCCATATTTTAGGGTCTGAAACGTTACAAAAACGTTTTTATAGAAAAAATTATGCAATGATTCAGTTCAGGATGATTCCAGAACCCTATCTTGCACAGGCTGTATCTCCGAAAGTATAATGCCTTAGGAGATGAAATTTTAACCCAACGTACCTTGATCTGTATACTAAATATGCTCTGAGTTGTGCCTTCTGAAACGTTGTAGAAAAAAAGTTATATTGAAAATTCCAAGGTGTCTCAGATGTAGAAGCAAAACCCCAAGACCTTGAGCTTTGATACCATATGTTAGAAACCAAATATTAATATAGCATAGAAAAACCTTAGAATAAGTAATAAATGCCTTGAAAAAGAGAGAAATTCAGATAATAATCCTCTTCGAGGGGGAAACCTCCTTATGCCCACATAAATGTTCAACTACAAGATGATTCAAAATTAAAATGTCTCCTTGGTATATATAGGAGACTAGGAGGTATAATTACAACTAATGGAATAAATCTGACATAAATAAAATAACATTACTAATGTAATATGCCCCAATTAAGGTGTAATGAGCCACTATTTAGGGCTTAATAGTGTGCCTAGAGACTTTGAGTGCACTCTAGTCACTACATACATGCTGAAAGGGGTATGTGTAGTCCACGCAGATCATGACAAGATCACATCATTGAAGTTTAGTGACTTCAACCTGGGGGATCATAAAGTTTACAACACACTGGCCCTGTACAAGTAACTAACCAGAACCAAGGGAAAGAATTCAAAGATCATCCCTCGGCAATGGATGATGAACCTCGCATAATCCACTTTGCTCAATGTTATGAAGATACCGCACTTTAGTAGACACCGGGAGGTGAATGCTTGTGTGAAGATGCTACTGGAAAGTTACCATGGAGGATACTTATGGTTGAACCATCGCATAATAGTTGATCCATCACTGATCAAATGGATCAATGGGCTTACCATGTAGGGCCCTGATCCCCACGATTATTATCCTGGAAAGACTGCAGATCATGCTCTTGCTCAGAAGATCAAAGAAACCTATGGCGATGTTGAGAAAGGCATGCGAGGCTACAAGGTAGCTTCTATTGAAAGTGGCATAGTGTGCCTCGCTTGTCAACTGATCGCAGGGAAGTTGGTATGCAAGAATCAACCCACGCAAGTATCCAGCTTTGTATTCAACCTCGCAAGAAAGTACGTAGAGGGACTACAGATGAACTGGGAAAAGTACTTGGTGAATCAACTAGAGATTGATTGTAGAGAAGCCTAGGATCAGGGGCATGCATTTCATTTAAGCTGGCTTTTTATACTTATAGATTTTGTTGCATGGGAGCTACCGGAAGGTGAAACCTTCCCTGACATTGACCCCTTTGAACCACTGGCTGTGAAGTTCGGTACCCTGTGGTACTCAAATGACATGAACAAGCAGTGGCAATCCAATGCTGTATTTCATACCTACTACACCCAGTTGAAGCTCGCCATCTAGTCCGAGCCTCGCATGACCTTGAATACTTTACACAGGTTTCAACCTTTGATAAAGTTCAGTGCAGACCACCATTTTATATATCTGACATCATGCACTGATAAGATGACAGAAGAAGACCTGGAGAAAATCACCAAGGAATGGTCGGTGGACCTCCTTATTCCTGCAGACCCCACAAGAAATGCACGACCAGTGAGAAATAACTACCTAGAGAACCATATAAAGGATTAAAGAAATCTCTGAGGAATGAAAATAGTTAAGTAGCAAAAGTGCACAGATCTACGAGAACCTAGACGAGAACCCATAATTGCATAAATTGGAGTTGCAACTCCAAGAGGTGAAGTATGAAGATGAAAGGCTATAGGTGCAGTTGAAGGCCCTATCACTCGTAGAGAGAATGAAGAGGTTTTCAGAGCAATGCAAAACCCAATAGCGGATTCACATGCTTCAGAGTAAAGTAATGGAAGTCTCTCAACAACTTCAACCAGTGCAAGAAAAAGCATGCCAACTATTCACTGAAGTTGGAAGCCAAGGAATAGAACTTGAACAGGTTGTGAATAAAGTAGAAATATGCCTAGAAGGGCTGGTGAATGAGGCACTCATCCAGGAGTTCGTTGAGCAAAAGTTAGTAGCAATGCGGCAAGTCAAAGCAGCTTGAGCCAAGCTCGAGGAATTCAAAGCAGAATTGGTCAGAACTGAGTGACTCGGGACGAGTCACAGGTGAGTGTTGGGGGCCTGTTGGCCCTTGACCAAGTTTTGAGGAATACTTGGTCATATTTGACCATTTTTGGGACTTCGACATCCTGTCAAACATGGAGTTCCAGGCGAAGCAGATATTACGGGATCTCGGTCAACTTTTGGTCCCCTTTTAGGGTTTTGGGTTAATGTAATGGGAAAGGGATGTCGGCCCATGGGTTTACCCATGATTAGGCCCACTTTTGTAATATATAAATAGATACTTAGGCAATGTAAGAACGAGGATGGCTTAGTGCTATTAATTAGATCTGTGTGATCAGATACAGATTGTAGATGCTTTGTGCATGATTGTAAGAGGCTTGCAGAGCTAAGTGCAAGTTGTTGTAAGAGGCTGGAGAGGGCTTTGTGTTGAAGTGCAAGGAAGAAGGATCTGGCGAGCTACACAGAACTTTTTTCATGTGCGAAGTAAGGGTTTTGAGTGGGTTTGTGCTATAACCAATTGAAGACACTAATAAAGAAGAAGAGTTGGTGGACGTAGCCCAAGGGTGGGGGTGAACCACGTAAATCATTGTGTGATGCTTTGTGCTTCGACTTGATGTGTTTATCTCTTTCTTTGCTAAGTGCTTCCATATTTTTAGATAGATCTACTTATGCTTTGTTCTTCTTAGATGTGTATGAATGTTATATCTGATATGTGTGAAGATGCTTAATGCCAATACAATGGATCTGATCTATTTTATTGTTGCTAAGTGCTTAAATATCTTAGATCTAAGTAAATGTTGTGATGCTCTGCACTATCTGCCAAGTATAATAAGGGTTGAATATTGATGAATTATTTACTCTAAGTGCACTTTAAGTGTTATAATCACATATCTGTGTCCCAACTAAGGTTACAGACACCTGATTCTTGCAACCACCCCTGCCTCTACCTCGGGTGAGACTTCATTTGCTTCACAGGTGTTGCTGAAAGGGATGATAGTTAGGGCTTTGTTGGTCCGCTCTTGAGCATTGAAACCTGGGTCTGCCCTTGTGCCAACATTTGGACAAGAAAACAAAAACAAGAATAAAAGGTGAATGAAGAACTCCCAGAGATCATACTTAGAAGATTTAAATATGTGAAAGATCATGATCAATCTGCAAGTAAAGAGGAAGATGTCAGAAATCGAAATGATGACCCCGTAGTAGAGAAACTTTATATATTGTTCTGAGAAATATGTCTTGGAGACTCCCTTAATGTGAATATTAAAGAGGGGGGGTCTAAGAAACATTTTTTGGAACTCATCCCCATGAAAGTATGAAGTATTCAGTTGGAAGTTACAAGGAATATCATTCACACACCTTTGATGTAGATATTCATGATCGCATAAAGGATTCCAAGCATGTATTCAAGAAGGCATATATTCATTATAGAATATTGTAGACTTGTAGAGTTTGACTTGAATACAGAGAAGAATAGTTGACATATTTGATTCATCTTAAGAAGAATGAATATGTGGTGATGATTTGTATAAGATAAGCAAAGTGACAGATCAGTTATAATTTAATGCAATTGAGTAGAAACATCATGGGAAATTTTTTTGACACTTGGACATAAATTAATTCATGAACAATTTGGTAGGTTTAGAAGACAATACTTGAGATGAACCAAAGAATATATATTATAGTTTTGATTAATTGGGTTGGTTGTCATTGATGTCAACCCTTGAATAAAGTCTAGTAGCGAATTCTGGTAGCACAAAGGTTTGGGTAATGGACCCAAGTTTATTTGATGGGTAATGGTATGATTTTTGATATATTTGTAGGTAAAACTATTCTATATGGATATTACATTTCATTCCATTTATGGTGGTATGTGGAATGTTACATAACTCCTACCGGTTAGAGAGTTATGGCCATGTGAAGTTGGAGAACCCTCACGAGTCACCTAGAAGCCCCAAAAGGTCAAAGTAGTCAATTTTTTTGCAAAGAAGAAATTATTTAAATAATAAAGTGAAGTGATGAGTGTAATATAAGTCAAAAAGAATGAAAAATAAATTATTTAAATAATAAATTTAATGGAGAACTTACTAATTATGGAAAGTGGTTAAGTTAAGTGGACAAGTGGTTATAAGTGGGTCAACCCTAAAATAAGGAAAGTGGGTTAAGATGGTTAGAAGGTAACCCCTTGAGGAAGCTACATAAAAGTATAAATAAGAGGCAAGGGTATCTCATTCAAATCACACTTGAATATCATTGAATATCTATTTTTTTGAAAGGTTATTTGGGTAGGTATTATTGATAGAGAAAAATTACAGCAGAAAAAGTGTGGCAGGAAAACTACGTGAGAAAAAGTGCGGTAGAAAAATTGCAGTAGAAAAAGTGTGGCAGGAAAACTGTTGAAGAAAAAGTGTGGTAGGAAAAGTGTGGCAGAAAAATCACAGCATAAAGCATGTGGCAAGAAAAGTGCGGCAGAAAAACAGCAGTAGAGAACGTTCGGCAAAAAAATCACGGCAGTGGATTCGCGGCAGCAAAACCACGGCAACAGAATGCTACGAGAAGAAAAAAATGGCTTTTGGTTGAGGTATTTTGCTGAAGTTATTGGTAAAGATAGAGGTTGTATAACAGTGAGGTTCTAGCACATGGTTGGAGGTACATACTTGTGGTAAATTGTTCAAGGTATATGTGATCAGATCAGATTTGGATGATGAAATTCATGAGGTACATGTTGGGTACATGGTTGAGACAAGTAGTTGATGTGTTGGCACACACATGAGGTGTATAGTTGATGATGTTGGTACATCTTGATGATTCATAGTTGATGAGTAGTTGATACATTATTAGTACATACTTGGTACATGGTTGGAGGCACCTGTTAGTAGTATTGTTGACACATGGTTTATGGATGATGTAGCATACTTGTATTGGTATATTATTAGAAGCACATATTGATCTTGGTGATGATTATGAGTTGTTGTGCAATGCTTGGTTGATGCACATATTTGAGATTTGTCTTGGTGATTGATCTTGGTGAGTATATCTTATTTGGTTGATAAGATTAATGAGATAGGTTGTTGTCATAGGTTGTTTGGATAGGCTGTTGTGATAGGTTATTTGTACAGGTTGGGTGCATGGTTGATGCACTTGTTCATGGTACAGGTTGAGGTACAGGTTGGCGCATGGTTGATGCACTTGTTTATGCTATAGGTTGACTAGAGTTTGTTTGGTACAGGTTGGTGCATGGTTGATGCACTTGTTTATGGTACATGTTGATTACAGGTTGAGGTACAAGTTGGTGCATGGTTGATGCATGGTTCAGTTTATTGGTATAGGTTGTTTGGTGCAAGTTTATTGGTATAGGTTTACAATAGTATATCTCACAGTGGTAGTGTGACAATGGTTCCATCATTCTACTTATACGTCAGGGTGGTTCGACAGGGCAAGGACAGGTGGTTCTATCCACGTTCAGGTTGTAGCCAGAGAACATAGGGGGTTGTAGCCTCCTTCTGGTTGTATCCATATAATTGGGGAGTTGGAGATTTTCTTAGTTTGTAGCCTGAGAACATAGGGGGTTGTAGCCTCCTTCTGGTTGTAGCCAAATAATTGGGGAGTTGGAGCTTACCTTAGGTTGTAGATTGAGAAAATAGGGGGTTGGAGCCTCCTTTCAGTTGCAGCTAGAAAACAAAGGAAGTTGGTTCTTCCAATGAATGTATATCTTAAATACATATAAGAAAAATCATTCCGTGGTTTTCTCCCACTTTGGGTTTCCATGTAAAACACTGGTGTACTATGTATGTGTGTGATTTCTCATTTGTTCATTGTTTATTTACTCTGAAACTATTGGATGATAATGCTACATTGATATAACACTTGCATTTTATAGTGAAAAAGGATTAAATTTCTCTATTACTGATTCATCCCTCCTCTCAATAATCCAACAATTGGTATCAGAGTTAGTTCCTTCAGGAAGCAGTTTAACCACTGGAAGGAGATCATGGATTATTCTGATAATGGAGTACCAATGTTTAATGGTCATAATGGTTTTAAGTATGATATGTGGAGTAGAAGGACAAAAGTAGTTTTACAGGCACAGGGAAATTATGTTTGTCTATCAATTGTTACAAGATATGATAGTTCAAAAAGGGAAAAGACTGCAGCCAAGAAAGAATTGAAGAAGAATAACAAAATAGCAATGGATTTCATCTGGTAAGGATTGCCTAATCCGATAAGAGAAAAAGTTGGTAAATGTTCATCAGCCAAATAACTTTGGGATAAGTTACATGGCATATATTCTTCACCCATCGCAGATTCAAAAAATTCCAAAGAAGATGCAGATACATATCAAGAAGAATTATGTTCACCGTGTCAAATAGATTCAGAAGATGAAGAGTACATAATCACCAGAGTTATGTTGTTTTTCTTTAATTGTGAAAATTGTGGACATCTTGAAATCAAATGCCATGAAGGAAATGAGACAAAAAAAATAATTGAAAGGGAAGACAATTATGAAGAAGAATTGATTAGTGCTTTAGATGAACTAAGAGAAGAAAACAAATCACTCAAGAAAGAATTGTTGAAACAAAATGAAAGTGTTCACATTTTTTATGAATCCCAACAGGTCATCGAAAACTTCGGAACTCAGCTAGAAGAATCCATAAAGATCGAAGAAAATAATGAATATCAAAAGCAGTATTATGAAGCCAACATAGAAGCACAGAAGGAAGAAGCAGAAACGGGAGAGAAGATATTGACATATCATCTTAAGGAAATAAATAACGATCTAAACAAACTTGAGGAAGAGTTTGGTCAAGAATAGAAAGGACTTGAAGAAGAAATAATCACATTAAAATTTCATCTTGAAGAAGCGAAAAGAACAAAAGAAGTCATGAAGTCTCAGATAATGAAGAAAGAAGAAGAGATTGAGAATCTTGAAGAAGAAGTTGTCACATTGACAAGTAAAATCATCAAGCTCAACAAGAACGTTGAAGACACAGAAACATCCACATTAGTTATAGAGAATGAAGAGAAGCACCCTAGGTTGCTAGAAAAGAAGAATGAAGAAAACATAAAGAGTTATGTAGAAGTACTCAAAGGAAGGAATCATGGTCAACAAAAATCTAAGAAAACTATTGAAGATACATCTTCAAGAAGACCATCCATGTTCAAGCCACAAAGAAGCTTCAATTATGATCATCAATCATGAAAAAAAATTAGAAAGATTGCGCCATAAAGAAGATCATTCACTCCCAGGTATGCAATTTTTTTTTATGGTCATTGTTTTTATTGTACTAACTTTGGACATAAGGTTGCATATTGTAGGGATTATAAAATAAATGTTCAAGCAAGAAATGTCTGTGGCCCCACGTAACATTGAATGTTACAAATATCATAACTATGGACACATAGATAGTGATTGTATAAGCATGATTGATACTTCCATGAAAGAGAACACTGATATAAGATGTAAGAAAGTATGGATAAGAAAACACTAAGAACAGGTGAAAAAATACCAGGTCCATAGATCGCAAGATTAACAATAAAACGAGATGAAGAAAATTGTATATAGTAAAAGAAAGATGTCAGATACATAAAGGTTTGGAAAACAACTGAAAGAAAAGAAGTATAGGTAAATAAGGAACATGTTCAAGAGATTTTACTTTCAGGCATTGTAGTGAAAGATGAATCCATAGAAAAAAAGAAAAAAGTTAGAACTCAGAGAGATGATGAATCTACCAATGAATATGATGATGAATACACATCAGATCAGGAATTGTTCCGAGCCATCCATCTTAGAGACCCCCAGGTGACATGAATATTAGATAGGGGGAGTCTATGTGATAGCTATGATAGACCAAAAAACCATCCTTCGAGTAGCGTGCAGAGTTTAAATAGACATATCCAGAGAAGTTAGTTATCAGAAGTACAATCAATTATAGTGGTGAATACTTCATGATAGTATAGTGACAAATGGGTCAAAATTATGGATAGTGTGCAGTAGAGTCTTGAAAAGTATGGATAAATATGGATTCATAAGAAAACTTAGCAGGTTTGGATAGATATATGACAGTGGACGAGAGCATGGTTTCATAGATTGGTTTAGAGAATGGTTCAGAGATAAAGTAACATTATCATGGATGATACTTACACAGGAAATGGCTCGAACAATGCTAATGGATTAAAAAATGACAGATATGTTTTGGACCCATGCAATGCATACGAAAATTCACATTCAAAATAGAGTAATGCTCAGAAACAACAAGGAAAAAGCTTCCTATGAGCTATGACAAGGAATACCAACAAATTTGAAGCACTTCAGAGTATTTGGAAGAAAATGCTACACCAAAAGAGAAGATGGCAAAATGGGAAAGTTTGACTCTCGTGTGGAAAAATGATTACTTGTTTGTTACTCAAGTACAAGGAAAGCATACAAGTGTTAAAATATGAGGTTGAAAAAACTTTTGGAAAGCATCAATGTAACAAGTAATTAAACATGTGGACAACAATTAAAGGAAGAAGAAAATGAATCAATGGAACAAATTTACGAAGAAGAAGCATAAGATGAAGAAGAAGTCTACATCGAACAACCAGAAGGATTTCAGTTTTCAGAGAACCAAAATTATGTGTGCAAATTGAAGAAGGCCTTTTATGTTCTAAAACAGGATCCTAGAGCATGGTACTCTAGACTAGATAAATATCTACAATAAGTAGGGTTTATAAAAGGAAGTGCAGACAACAACCTCCACATCAAGTTAAATCAAGATAGTATTTTATTAAATGAATTTTATGTTGATGATATTATTTTTGGAAGCAATGATGACAGGTTAAGACAAAAATTTGCAAAGGATATGCAAAATAGATTTGAAATGTCATTGCTCAGAGAATTATCCTTCTTTCTGGGTCTTCAGATACGTCAAAACAACCAAGGAATTTGTATTTCTCAAACTAAGTATATTAGAGAAAGGATAAAGAGGTTCAGAATGGAAGATTGCAAACCATTTACCACTCCTATGAAAACCAGTTGCAGGTTTAGCAAAGATGATGATTCAAAGTCTATAGACCAGAGTAATACACATCAATGATTGGTATATTACTATATGTGACAACATACGAACCAGATATAATGAAGACAGTTGGATAGTTATCACGATTTCAAGTAGCACCAAAGGAATCACATGTCTTAGTAGTGAAGAGGATTTTCAGATATCTCAAAGGAACAAAAGAGTTTGGATTATGGTATCCAAAAGGAAAGGATATATCACTTATTGTCTACACAGATGTAGATTGGGCAAGTTGCATTGATGACTGATGAAGCATCAATGGAGAAGCGTTCTACTTGGGTGAGTGTTTAGTATCATGGATAAGAAAGAAAAAAACATTATTATCCTTATCTATAACCGAAGAAAAGTATATTGCAGCAGCAACATGTTGTATACAGGTTCTATGGGTGAAACAAACTCTGATAGATATACAGGCTGAGTATGATGAGCCCATTCCAATCTATTGTGACAATACAAGCTCCATCAATATCTCAAAGAACCCAGTGATGCACTCCAAGATGAATCACATTCCAATCAAGTTTCACTTTCTATTGGAAAAGCTTGCAGAGAAGAACATCACAGTTGAATATGTGGGAACACAAGAGCAAGTGGCACACATCTTTACAAAACCACTTCCATGGGAAGCCTTTGAGTATCTTCGCAAGACACTCATAGTAATTTCTACTCCAAAATGAATGCTTTTGAATGATTATCTCATATGTCTTAGATTCAGACGAGGAAGCACCATAAAGAGGATAGTTCAGGTCGGGAGATCAGTTTTAGGAAGAGTTCAGTCAAGGGGAGTATCCCCAAGGATAGTTTAGTTAGGGGGAGCAACCCCATATGGAAATATACCTTTTCCATTGATGACAAAGAGTGAGATATTTATCAGATGCAGAGCACAGAGGCATGGTTCCAGGGGGAGCGATGGTCACAGGAAGAGCATGAGTGATATGAATTCAGTATTGCATGACATGAATTCAGTATTTCATTAGAGTGTTTCCATCAATGCCAAATGGGGATATTGTTGATTAATTGGTTTGGTTTTCATTGATGTCAACCCTTGAAGAAATTCTGGTAGCACAAAGTTTTGGGTAATGGACCCAAGTTTTTTTTATGGATAATGGTATGATTTTTGATATATTTGTAGGTAAAACTATTCTATATGGATAGTACATGTCATGACATTTCTGGTGGTATGTGGAACGTCACATAACTCCTCACGGTTAAAGAGTTATGGCCATGTGAAGTTGGAGAACCCTCGTGAGTCATCTAGAAGCCCCAAAAGGTCAAAGTTGTCAAAGTGTTTGCAAAGAAGAAATTATTTAAATAATAAGGTGAAGTGATGAGTGTACTATAACTCAAAGAGGATGGAAAAGAAATTATTTAAATAATAAAGTTAATGGATAACTTACCAATTATGGAAAGTGGTTAAGTTAAGTGGACAAGTGGTTATAAGTGGGTCAACCCTCAAATAAGGAAAGTGGGTTAAGATGGTTAGAAGGTAACCCATTGAGGAAACTACATAAAAGTATAAATAATAGGAAATAATATCTCATTCAAATCACACTTGAATATAATTAAATATATAATTTTGTGAAAGGTTATTTGGCTAGGTATTATTGATAGAGAAAAATTGCAATAGAAAAAGTGCAGCAATAAAAGTGCAGAAGAAAAAGTGCAACAGGAAAAATACGACAGAAAAAGTGCGGCAGAAAAATTGTAGCAGAAAACATGCGGCAAATAATTTGTAGCAAAAAAAGTGTAGTAGGAAAAGTGCGGCAGAAAAAGTGCAGCAAGAAAAGTTAGGAAGAAAAAGTGGTAGGAAAAGTGTGGCAAAAAAATCACAGTAGGAAAATTGCAACAGAAAAACTGCAGTAGATAAAGTGAGGCAGAAAAATCACGATAGTGGATTCGCAGCAGCAAAACCGCAGAAACAGAATGCTACGAGAAGAAAAAAAAAAGGCTTTTGGTTGAGGTATGTTGTTGAAGTTATTGGTACAGATAGAGGTTGTATAATAGTGAGGTTCTAGCACATGGTTTGAGGTACACACTTGTGGTATATTGTTTGAGGTATATGTGATCAGATCAGATTTGGATGATAAAATTGTTGAGGTACATGTTGGGTACATGGTTGAGACAAGTAGTTGATGAGTTGGCACATACATGAGGTGTATAGTTGATGATGTTGGTACATATTAATGAGTCATAGTTGATGAGTAGTTGAAACATGATTGGTATATACTTGGTAGATGGTTGGAGGCACTTGTTAGTAGTATTGTTGACACATGGTTTATGGATGATGTAGCATACTTATATTGGTATATTATTAGAAGCACATATTGATCTTGGTTATGATTATGAGTTGTTTTGCTATGCTTGGTTGATGCACATATTTGAGAGTTGTATTGGTGATTGATCTTGGTGAGTAGATCTGATTTGGTTGATAAGATTAATGAGATAGGTTGCTGTGATAGGTTGTTTGGACAGGTTGTTGTGATAGGTTATTTGTATAGATTTGGTGCATGGTTGATGCACTTGTTCATGGTACAGGTTGAGGTACAGGTTGGTGCATGGTTGATGCACTTTTTTATGCTACAGGTTGATTACAGGTTGGTTGATACAGGTTAGTGCATGGTTGATGCACTTGTTTATGGTACATGTTGATTACAGGTTGAGGTACAGGTTGATGCATGGTTCAAGTTATTGGTACATGTTTTTTGGTGCAGGTTGATTGGTATAGGTTTACAATAGTATATCTCACAGTGATAGTGTAAAAGTGGTTCCATCATTCTACTTATACGTCAGGGTGGTTGGATAGGGAAATGACAGGTGGTTGTATCCACCTTTGGGTTGTAGACGAAGAACATAGGGGGTTGTAGCCTCCTTCTGGTTGTAGCCAAAAAATTAGGGAGTTGGAGCTTCTCTCATGTTGTAGCCTAAGAACATAGGGGGTTGTAGCCTCCTTCTAGTTGTAGCTAGAGAATTGGGGACTTAGAGCTTCCCTTAGGTTGTAGCCTGAGAAAATAGGGGGTTGGAGCCTCCTTCCAGTTGCAGTTGGAAAACAAAGGAAGTTGGTGCTGCCAATGAATGTAATTCTTAAAGACATATAATAAAAATCATTCTGTAGTTTTCTCCCACTTTGGGTTTCCACGTAAAACATGGATGTACTGTGTATGTGTGTGATTGCTCATTTTCTCAATGTTTATTTACTTTACAACTATTGGATGATAATGCTACATTTATATAACAGTTGCATTTTATGGTGAAAAAGGATTAAATTGCTCTATTATTGATTCAACCCCCCTCTTAGTAATCCAACATATAGTGGATGAAAGGATGAGCTCAAGAGTAATTTTCTGTAAATAATATGACTCAGAAAATAAGCATATTGACTAGTGGAACCAACTAGTCATAGGAAGAAAATCCATGAGAGGCACAACAAGACAAGGGGAGAGAAACTGTCATGAAGAGTTACAATGCCAAGGGGAGATTGTTTAATGATTATGTCATTGGTGTCATCTCAGTGAAAACATGACAATCCATGAAGACTTGAAGTCAAGTGATGAAGTAACTTTGATAAGACTGATTTTAATACATGATAGTGGATTACACCAGGAAGTAACAATGGAAAAGAATCCCTAGAAGAGAGGAAAGGATGCATATGCAAGAATCCCACATTCATCTACATGACATTTTTCAAAGAAGACAGGGGGTGAAAAAATGTTATGGATATTTACCCTTTGAAATTGATTTCAAAGCGGGAGAGAAATATCATAAACATGAAGATGGGGGGAGTAATGATCACAAGGGGGGAATGAGTGTTTCCATCAATGCCAAAGGGGGAGATTTTTGGAAAATTTATTTTTATTGATGTCAACCCTAGAAGAATTCTAGAATCCATTGGAAGTGATGGGTTTAGTTGAACAATTCTCCAAAGTGGTCCCCTTATGGTGTAGCTCTAAGCATGGCCCTCATAGGAAGATGCTTTGAAGAATCCTACAAGAATCCCTAGTGGTTAAGAAAACAAGTTACAATGTATGACCAAAGAAACCTTGAGAATATAGTTAGGAAGCCTCAAAGGTGTGGTCTTGAAGCTTAGAGTTATTTTAAGAAACAGAGTATGAAAGAAAAATTGATAGTCCTCGTCAAGAAATTTCTAATGATAGGTGGCACACCACGTGGTTCCTCACGATTGAGGAGATATTCCCTCTTAAATATTGCTATGAGGAAAATATCTCTATGGTTAGGGGTAAACCACAACATACAGAACAACACCGATAAATGAACTCTAATCCCAAGTATTCCATATTAATGAAATTCTAACAAGACAAGGATAAAATCCTACCTCGTATGGATGCTTGAAGAAGACCACCATTGAGCACGCAACCCAAATATTTATACCTGCAACTTCTCCTCAACAACCAAGATACGAAAGCATATGGTGATAATATATGATGTCAACATATAAATTAGAATAACACATTAACATACCTGACAAATATTCCCATGGAAAGTAATTCAAATATTTCCAAGATATCAATTAGACGAGAAAATAGTATTTCTATTAAAGTAATCAACATAAGTACATAGGTGACAAACTTCTGTAATGACACATATAAAAATCGAGAAACTAAGTCTGTCCAGTTGGGCCTCCACCACTTCAATCCTCCACAAATGCAAGCTCATATATAGGATTCAATGAGGCTATCCATCACAAAGTAGGAAAATATCAGGGGATGAACACATGAAGTTTAGACTTTCAAGGACAAAGGGATACAGACTCAATATGAAGTGAAATTTCTCCAGAGTGTCTTTTCTCTCAATGTTTAATTTTCTTTGGCTTGAATATGGCTCAATTTATATCCTCCAAATGGAAATGAAGGACTGAGTCAGAGTGTTTCCAGTATATGGAAGGTCAAGGATCATGGATCTCATGACATGGCATGGAAACCCGACATAAGTTTTAATTTTTGAGCACCAAACCCGATGTATGCAGGTTGTAGTGGAGCAACCTGGATATATACTTGTTGTGTGACTGATAGGATGTGTATATATACAAAAATGTATATTTTTGGCTCTGGAGTGAACAAAAAGGGGACTTCAAGTCTATATAGGTAAATGGAAGGCCATCCAAGCAAGATGCATGGAGTGAGGAAATATTTTTTGTAACAAATTCTCCCTAATATGTGAGGTTAGAGGAATATCTGCGATGGATAAAATAGATTATAAATCCCAGAAGTGGAGTAATGAAGACTCATCTAGAAGTACTAGTTACTCATGAGAATATTACAATCTATAATGACATTGTACACATGGTTTCCAATCTGAATTACACTACAGATTCATGTGGATATATATAAAATAGTTGTTCATGGCCATGAATAGGCAATACAAAGTGGACATATGCCATAGGTTGTCATAGTCACGAACAAGACACAATGGAGTCAATTCTCAAAATAAACTAAAGATATATGTATACAATGGAGTACAATATGACCTTCCATGATCACTAAAGTAATATAAGTATTGGTCCAATGAAAGACAACAACAAATAAGGGATGTTTCTACTATACACTAGAGGTATTATACACTATCCACCAAAGGTGAAAGTATACATCATGTGAATAGAGGGGTTGAGGTCGAACACAATGAGACTTCATTTGATTATTATTCATTAAGGTATACCGTTAATAAATGCAAGAAAACCCACCAATAATGAAAGTAGATTTCAAGGCACCAAGTAGATTTTGCAAGTGTGAATAAGGGTGTTGAGTTTGAACACTTGAAGAATCCATCGATCAGGAGACATTGATGTATTATGAACTGTCGATAGAGAAAGAACTTGCAACTAGTGGATACAAGCCTCTAGGTACTCATAAGACTCCAGGTCTTATTTATGGAATATATGAGTTGAATTCGATGGAAGAAGACCCATTCAAAGGAGAGCATTAAGGCATATTTCATCATGCAAAATGAGGTAAAAATAAATATCTTTATTATTAGGAGGATCTCAAATGAATAGGATGTTCAAAAACCAATGACCATGTGCGTCCCTTACATGCACAAGATGCAAGTAGTGCATGAAAGAGACCCTCTGAATAATAGTCAATAAGGACAACTACTGAAAAAGGAGAAGGATAATGGAATCCAAGACATTGCACAAATCCCAATGTGTGAACATATTTATTCCTGTTGAACACAAGGGAAGCCCCCCAGTCAGCGACCAATGAGGAAATGTCATCTTCTAAGTTCAAGGTTACCTACCGATGATGAAAGTAGGTCCAGGGTACAAGGTAGGAAAACAAATTCATGTGGTTCTGAGATACATTGAGGGTATGGACGACATGCAAAGTCAAGAGTTTTGAGAAATGGCTGACATAGGCTTTAAACTTCCTTTGAACAAGAGAATGAGACATATGGATAACTCAAGAAACATAGAATTAATATTGATCATTTACAAAATCTTGTGATGCAAGAGGCATCAACAAACTCTCCATAGAGATTGGAACAATAACCATTCAGAGGAGAAAAATCTAAGTAACAATCTCAACATCCTAAGGTCATGCTAAACCAAAACCTTTGATAACAATGGACTCAATATTTTGTGCTTTTTTCAAGGGCGACATGACTATTGCCGATAGGACATAATATTATTTTCCCACCCACCTTTTTTTTGTTTTTTCATAGGAAAATACATGCTATGATACAAGAGAGGAACCAAGTGTCACGAGTAGGAAACTAGTTCCAAGCAGTGGAACATATGTATGCTCAATGCAATGGAATGTATGTGAAGCATGGACACTCAAGGGGATTTTTCCTCTATGGGTAAAGGGTGTCAAGATGCAAAGGATATATAAAAGGAATTTCTTGGTTGGTGATGATAATTGATGGGGAAAGAGGATTATAATGAGAAAATGGGAGTCATAAATAGGATCAACAATGAAGCAGGATAATGGGATGCAATTAAAACTTAACTCAAAAATGTCATTTTTCATAGATTTGGTCCCCCAGGCCCAAAAATGTATAAAATAATACTAAGGAGAAATCTTCTAGCCAATGGTGACTAGAGTATTCCTTTTTCATAAGTAGTCTATTTGGTTCAGAAAAGGTTTAAACTTGTACCAAAATAGACATCCTTTCAAATCCATTTAATGAGTGTGAAAGAGACAAGTTCACTCGACATTATTTTTATTTTTAAGTAGTCTTGAAAAGAGATTAACTAAGAATCAAGGATGTTGTTCTAAGTAGCATATCACGGGGGAGGCCAGGGCTCCCATGCCAAAAAATCATAGCCAACAAGTAGCTCACAGGTATCTGACATAAGCTTGGGATAACCCAAAAATTTCCAAGCCAAGGAGGATAAAATACTTGCAGAGGATCCTTCATCTACTATACATCAACAAACTCCCATTATCTAGAAGGGTGTAGAAGAAGGAAGGTGAGACTCTACAAGATCATTCCAATCAAAGGAAACGATATTAGGACTTGGAGGGATCATACTCAGAGAGAGTGGAATGATCCCTTATTTAGAAGGTATAGGACTAGAAATGATAAGGACATGGTCTAAAGAGGCACCACCCTCCAAAACAAGAGTGGGATTGACCGAAGATTGCATCGACAATGTCACTTCCTTAGAATTGTCACTCTCCAAGAGAAGAATCAGATCCACCAAATATTTCATCGACACAACCACTTATTCAACCATTGGTTGAATAATATGTGAGACAACATGGTCAAGAGATGCATCACTCCCCAAAACAAGAGTGGTGTCGGTCAAAAATTGCATTAGCATGACCGTTCGTTGAACACGATGCGAGACAACATTGTCAAGATACACATCACTCCCCAAAACAGGAGTGGTATCGGTCAAAGATTGCATCGGAATGACCATTGTATCAACCAAATAAGGATTATATTGTTCAGAAACCAAAGATGACTCAGAACCCGAAGGGCCACTAGACAAGGACCGCACTTCTCGTACCACTCCCATAGCAGGGCACAAACAACTTAGGTGTTATCCGCAATTTTGGTCATTGAGGTGATGCAATGATAATGTCATGATGATGGAATATCAAGCTCTTCACTAAGAACATTTTCCTGAGAAAGGTTACACTTATCAGCTTCCAGAAATCACATTTTAAAGATAGTTCGCAGGCTGCATATATACTCTCCTACGAGAATACCTGATTCTCGCAGGCTACATTCAGCTGGGGTGCGAACTTCTCGCACTATACTCATGTTTAGGGTGCGAACATGTTTTTAAAAGAGGAAAATGGATAAGTTCTCGATCCTTCTAGAAGGAATCTTCTAGAAGGGTGAGTTGGCTTTCGAATGGTTGGCAAAGTACTGACTTTCCAGATATCTTGGGATCATTCCCTATCTAAGTAACTAATCTATATTCTCCTATATATTGAGGAGATTTCTCATGGAAATGGTTAGAAGAAAACAAGCAACAAGCTAGCTAGAGATTGATTAGAGAATTAGTGCAAGACTGTATGGAGGACTGATGCTACAGCAGCAAGAGACAAAAGCAAGGTCATCACAAGTGGTTGAATTTCTTCATGCATGATCAAGTGTGTGTGTCAGAGCTAGGAGCCATCGAAAGGAGACCTACGACATCAAGGCTCAGGTTGTAAGTTTCACTTTCAGTTAATATAATACAGTAATATTTCCCTTTCCCATAAAGATGATGTCATTTTTATTACATAATTCCTTGATCATATGTATAGATTAGTCTTTGAATATATTAATCTGCCTTTTCTTTGATTGGTTTGTTCTGTTCTGATTCGGATGACACAAGAGCATTTAAGGAAAATCTTGGAACAACAGAGACTAAAGGAAAGCATTCATAAGGTAATCCCATGACCTTTTATCTCTTAGTTCATTCAATAGGCTAGACCTAGGGAAAGTGTATTATTCTGTCATGATTTGTTCTAGATCCAGGTGGATCTAGGGAGATTGGTCTGTGTCCGCACTCACGAATTTATCCTATAACATTAGGTAATTTCCTTTGAAAAGTATACAAAGGAACTTGGGCTTACATCATATGCATCTAGGCTTCTCAATCATATCAATGCCCCTAGAATGAATTGTAGTGGTTGGTGACATGCTCCCATCATGAATTGCAAAGGCTAGTTGCATATTTCCAACATGACTTGCAAAGGTTGGTGATGAATCCCCATCATGACTAGCAGAGGTTGGTGATGTTTGTGTAGTGTGACTAGAAGTGTCTAGAGTTGTGCCCCTAACATGACTTGCAATGGCTTCTTTCTAGTATTCAACATGAATTGTAGAGTTTTTTTACCTATCTCCAACATGACTAGCATAGGTTGGTGATATAATTCCAGTATGACTTGCAGTGACTAGACATTTTCCCTCGGCATGACTTGCAACGAATGGTTTCTAGTATTCAACATGGATTGCAGAGGTTTTTTACCTATATCCAACATGAATATCTGATCTAGTTGGATATATATGTCCACCCACCTTTTCCAACTAGCTCAAAACAATTTTCTGGCAATTTTGGTAATTTACTATTTTTAACAGTTTTAACTTCCAGGGCCATTTTGAGGGCCCAAATGAAAGTTTTTCTGGATCGACCTTGTTAGTGATAGTCTATGGCTCTGATTGAGACCCCAAAATGAATCTCCTTGATGATGCCTTTAGAACGAGCTATCATGCACCCCAAACGGAGATTGTATGCAAAAGTTACAACCTCAGAAAGTTGATGTACTAACTTACCTAAATGGGGCCCACATGACTTTTGGCACTTCATCTCCTAGGGTTAGGTTTTTTGGATGTCTAGGGTTTGTGACATTCCATTTTATTGTAAAAAATGCCTTCAAATCCTCATTGTAATCATATTCTTGTGAATGAGTGCAGTCGTCACATCTCTTCTCAGAGATAAGCCGCCACCATTCCAAGAAGCTTGTTTTCCGCTGCATTTTACAGTTTCAGCTTATTTCTTGATTGAATAGAAAACCAATTTTATTGTATCTCTGTTACTTTGTGTTAAGAATATTTTAATAATATGTATTCATTTTGTTCTTCTCATAAAATCTGGATTAGTGGTATCAGAGTGGTCTTCTCCTTGTCATCTTAATGCATGTCCCCAACGAGGTCGGGGTACAAAGAATTGGGTCTCGAGCTTGTTTCTCTTCAGGAAAAAATCTCTCGCACGACCAAGAAACCTCTCATGGAAAGAGAAAATAAATATTTTAGGACAGGAGATCCTTTCAAAAATTTTCATTAGGAATCCCTCACGCAACAGAGGAATGTGATGATGGATAGTTTCACGCAAATCCTTCGGTTTCTACCAACAGGCGACGCATCTTCCTTGAGCGGAGGCTCCACCCCCTTCAAGGTACAAATAAACTTTTATATTCCTATATTTGAAGGTCATACAGATGCAGTTGTTGTAGACAAGTGGTTGAATCTAATAGAAGGGTATTTTCTTGTCCATAACTTTTCGAATAGATAAAATATTACTTTTTTGCTCCTCAAAGACGTTCCCCATGTCAAAGATTGGTGGGAAACTTTATGTGAGAAAAAGGAAACAAAGGAAGCCTCATTATTTATAGTAACAAAAACATGGGAATCCTTCAGGGATGCTATTAAGGAACAATACTAACCTGTCGAAAGTTATGATGACTTGTATACCAAATGGACCACATTGCGGAAAGAAAGAGACCAAGCAGTGCCAGAGTTCACAAATGTCTTCCATACCTTGTGCACCAAGTTGGGTATCAAATATTCGGAGTGACATACGGTGCTCAAGTATCATTGTTCTCTGCATATATACATACATAATGAAATGGAATTTCTGTACATCTCGTCCTTGGGCACGAGCTACCAATATGTCATCAAAATTAAGTAGAAGCTCAAACAAAATACACGGCAATTTGGGCCTGGGAACCCCTCACAGCAAAATTCAGGAAAGGGTGGTCCCAACCCACATAACCAAGGAAAGAGAAAATATGGATAGTATCAATACAACCAATCCAAGCTGCAAGCAAAGAAGAACACCGAAAAGACAAAGAAAGATACCGAGAAGTGTTGTGACTTCCATAAGAGCCCTTGGCATAACATTATTGATTGCCACTCAAAGAAGTTACTGGTGGGTGAAGTGAAATCATTTGAATCAGATGTGGGTTCTGACTCTGAGTCAAAACCAGAAAGGGGAAGAAGGATCATTGACACGGAACCTAGTGCCACCGTTGCTACCACCAAGCTCCAACATGGTAAACCCAATGAGCCAAAAGAAGGTGAGTGCCTCTTCCATTCACAGATGTGGGTGGAAGGCACCCTGTTGCACTTAATCATTGATAGAGGTAGCCAGAATAAATTCATCTCAGCAGAGGTTGTCAATCAGCTGGCCCTATCGACAACGTCGCATCCACAACCCTACACCATTGGATGGCTCCTCCAAGGAAGTGATCTTCACGCCAGCCAACAGTGTCGATTGTCGTACGACATCAAGCCCTTCAAATATGAGGTATTGTGTGATGTTTCGCCTCTCAAATTTTGTAATGTTCTTTTTGGACAACCTTATTTATGGAAACATCATGTTGTATATGATTCTAGGCCTTGTAGTGTTATTATTACTTTGAACATGAAATTGTATAGGATACCCAAGGCAGTCCCTGCTAGTGCTATTTCCTTGATATCTTCCAATCAATGCAGGAAGGTCATCTCTTAGACTGAGAAATTTTCTTCTTCGTGATTCACTCTGAGAGTGAGTGAAAGATCGCAGCCACATCCAGAGCCTCCATGGTCAATCTCTTGACACAACAGAAGAAAGAAGATAAGTTCATGGAAGAATACTCATATATATTCTCTTCTCCTACCAGGGTACCTCTGCACTTCCAAGTCAAGCATCCCATTGATCTGACCCTAGGTGCACCACTACCCAATGGGCCAGTCTACCGTCGCTCTCTATTATAAAACAAGGAGATCAAGAGGCAGATCTAAGAACTGCTCCATAAGGGCCACATCTATCCAATCTCATCTCCTTGTGGGAGACGAATTGTGCTGGTGAAGAAGAAAGATAGGACTTGGCGACTCTGCATTGATTACCAAGCCCTGAATAAAATCACAGTATGAAACCGATACCCGATTCCCCAAATTGACAACCTCCTTGATCAGCTCACGGGGGCCATATACTTCAGTAAGATTGATTTGAAGTATGGATACCACGAGGTCCCAATAGAACAGATAAATGTATGGAAGACCATCTTCAAGTCAAAAGAAGGTCTTTTTGAATGGTTGGTCATGCCCTTTGGTTTGACAAATGATCCAACAACTTTTATGAGGATGATGGATGATATCCTATGACCTTTCACAAATAATTTTGTAGTGGTGTATCTGGATGACATCCTCATCTATAGTAAGACTTGGGTGGAACACTTGCAGCATATTCAATAGGTTTTACACACCCTGTGGCAGTACAAACTATATGCAAGCTTGAAAAAATTCTCCTTTGGTATGGACAGGGTCCATTACTTAGGCTACATCATTGATGAACATGGTTTTCATGTGAATCCAACCAAGATCCATGCCATCCATGACTAGCCAACCTCAACCACACTCACTAAACTTCAGAGCTTCTTGGACCTCTCCAATTTCTATTGCAGGTTCGTCTTGGGATTCTCTCATATCGCATGGGCCCTTAACCAAGTAACCAGAGGTGGTGGAAATGAAATATTTGTGTGGGGCATGTACCAAAAACAAGCCTTCAAGGACTTGAAGAATTGTTTTTTCTCATCCCCAGTACTTTCATTACTGCACCTGCATCATCCCTTTGAGATCAACACAGATGCTCCAGACTATGTTGTGGGTACCGTTCTCACTCAACGTGGCCACCCCGTGGCATGTCATAGTGAGACACTATCAAATGTTGTCCATAAGTACCCTACTTAAGACAAAGAAATGTACTCCATTATGAAAGCCTGCTTCCAGTGGAGACATTACAATCTTGAGAAGGAGACAATCATCCACATTGATCACAAGCCACTACAGTTCATGCAGACCCAAGGCAAATTGTAGAATGACCACCATCAGTAGTGGTCCACATACTTACAACAATTCCACCTCAACATCAAGTATAAAACATGAAGTGACAACCGAGTTGCTGATTTCCTCAGTCGACCTCTAGTCGCGACACTCACCATGGTATTAGACTCTTGCAGCCACGATACCTCTAGATGGCCCCACCTCTATGAGACAGACCCTAACTTTTCCACCACCTACCAAATATTGGGTGCCAAATCAGTGGTCGCTAATTTCCATCTTCAGGATGGGTTGTTGTGTCGTTTGGGCCATCTCTTCATTCCATCAAGTGAGAACGCGAATATGATTTGGGAATCTCACTACATTTCGGTGGTAGGACACATTGGTGTTGAAAAGAAACTGGTAGTGTTGCATAAACATTTCTACTCGTCAAAACTTCGACAAGATGTCGGCAAGTATATCAGGTCCTGCATCGCTTATGCTATTTCCAAACCGGCCACAAAGAAACAAGGCTTGTACACCCCTTTGTGTACTCTTGATAGGCTATGGGAATCCATCTCATTGGACTACATGTCTAGCTTCCTATCCACCAAGAGGGGAAATGCCTGTGTTTTTGTGGTTGTTGATCGCTTTTCCAAGATGGCGATTCTAGCCACTTGAAAGAAGAACACCACAACAGAGGCCACTGCCAAGATCTTCTTTGAATGAGTATGGGTACATTTTGGGATCCCACAAACCATTATCTTAGATCATGACAGTCAGTTCCTCATCACATTCTGGTCAAGCCTCTGGTCACTCTTGGATACCAAGCTCACCAAATCCACTTCCTTCCACCCCCATACATATGGCCAAATTGAGGTCTTCAATAGAATGATTGTACATATCCTATGCATGTAATATTAAAAAAAAACTCGAGCATGGGATGAGAGTCTTAGCTATGTCCAATATAGCTACAACCAAGCCCCACATAGCTCAACTAGCCACAACCCCTTTCAGGTGGGGTTGGGATTCCAACCATTGGGTCCCATGGATGTTGCACTACCCCTAGCATCCATCGAGACTGACTCATCCCCTGCTCCACCAGAAGCTGACAAAGCCACCCATTTCATTGAGAAAATCTAGCACATCCACCAATAGGTTTAGGATATTCTACAAAATTCTAATTCCAAGTACAAACAATGCCATGATCAACATCGGGTGCGACATAAGTTTCAGGTGGGTGACAAAGTTTGCTTGCACTTGCAAAAATAACGCCTTATAAGGCCCCATAGGAAGCTTCACCCACTCCATTATGGTCTGTACACCATCACCAAGGTTGTGGGTGACAATGCTTTTGAGCTCAACATTCCCCCTTTCCTTTGCATGCACCCAATCTTCAACGTGGATCTCCTTCGACCATATTTCCCACCATTATTGGACACCTCAAATATAACAGAGAATTTGACACCAACAGAGCTCAATACTAACGGAATGCAACATGAATCCAATGATCATATTGTGGACACAGATATCAAGGGCACTCGATAGTAAAGGATCCATCTTTATCGAGTCATCAAAGTAGGGCAACTCCTACACCAAGTCAAGTGGCTCACCCGAGGCCAAATTCAATAGAAATTTCCTCATATGATGGGGGAAATTAATGAAATGGAGATAGTTTCTTCATAAGGGGGGAGGATTGATCCAAGTGGATATCATTGGCCACCCACCATTTCTAGCTGGCTCAAAACAGTTTTCTCGCAATTTTGGTAATTTACTATTTTTAGCAGTTTTTAACTTCTAGGGCCATTTTGAGGGCCTAAATGAAGGTTTTTTTGGATTGAGCTTCTAAATAAAATCCAAATATCTCATTGATCACCCAAAATTAATATCCTCAATGATACCTTTCCAACGAGCTATCATTCGCCCCAAACAGAGATCATATGCATAAGTTACGACCCCGAGAAGTTGATGTACTAACTTACCCAAATGGGGCCTACATGACTTTTTGCACTTCATCTCCTAGGGTTAGGTTTTTTGGATGTATAGGGTTGTGAAATTTCATTTTATTGTAAAAAATTCCTTCATAGCCTCATTTTAATCATCTTCTTGCGAATGAGCGCAACTGTCAGATCTCTTCTCAGAGATAAGCCACCACCATTCTAGCAAGCTTGTTTTTCACTGCATTTTACAATTTCAGCTTATTTCTTTATTGAATAGAAAACCATTTTTACTGTATCTCTGTTATTCTGTGTTAAGTATCTTTTAATAATCTATATTCATTTAATTTTTCTCATAAAATATGGATCACTAGCATAGGTTGGTGATATAATGACAATATGACTTGTAGTGATTAGACTTGTTCCCCTAGCATGACTTGCATCAACTGGTTCCGATATTAGAGACCATGGTCCTGGGAAAGTATTTCTTTGTGAGATCATAGGACAAAAAAAGTTCTATTATATACCATGACCCTGTCTAGTATGTTATTATCCTCTTCCCAAATGATTCATAAAGGGGGTAAGGGAATCATCCTCGAGGAGGTTTCTTGCGAAGAGAAAGTGACATGACAAGAATTACTCATGTGAGGATATATGTTGCCCCCAAATGAAGGAAATCCATGTGAGGGTTTTCCCATACTATAAAATTTACTCCCTTTGGATGAAACACCAAAGGTTAAAGGGAGGTTAACCATGATAAAAACGTCCCTAAGAACCAACATAGCGGAATAAGGATATATGGATGGGATGTTAGAAGTAGAAGGATGACCCAATCGAGCACTCGATCCTAGAAAAGTGAAACCAGGATTGGATCCAAAGGAAGGAGGAGTCCAAACTCCTACCATGGGATTTTATTGAGGGCTATGACCCCCACCAAATGAAAAAGGAGAATAAGGAGGCAACATGACCCAGACCCAAAACTAGGATCCGCATAAGATGACGAGACAGAGGATGGAAAGTTTGAATTCATGTTTGACATACCAAAAGAGAAAGTATTAGAGGCCCAAGGGATTGGTTGAGGACTATTATTTGGTGTACCCCTCAGAAATACAAAAGGATTCATCCCCATGGACCGAGAAAATACCATGGGATGGGTTGCACTAACTAAGGGAGTCATAGGGGCTCCACCAACCACAATAGTCAAAACTCATGATGCAATACAAAATCCTAAGGACAACTAATAATCAAAGAGAACACTCCTAAATGAAGCTAAAATACAATTCACACAAACAAAATGTAATAGTTGAAAGGGAACTCTCGAACTAAATTAGGTATTCCTCATCCAAGAAGGGCCTCATACTCTGCAACAATAGTGCGGAGGTGTCAGAATCATTTATAAGGATCCTCATAGGCTTCATAGCATAGTCAGTCAGACCCCTCCATAGAGGAAACCCTCCATAAATTCTATGTGATATATGAACCTTATCTAACTCAGGGTACGTACAGATTAACCCCTACAAGTAACCTATGTGGCTACCCATGTCAAGCAACTAAATTCACCACAATATAACCAATGCTCAGGCAAGCAGTTGCAAGTCCGGTCCATCTTATGGGAAGGGTAGAAAAGCCTAAAATCTTGAAAGAACCTCCTCTGAGAGAGGTAAAGTCACTAGAAATACCCCCAGATACGAATAGAACCCCAAAATTATCTCTCACACTAGGAAGGTATTAGAGTGCTATCTCTGCAACCAACTTTGCATTACCTCATGCTTAACTCCATTGTGAGCGGAGTGTTTCTAGGACACCAATTATACGATGGGTTTCACCACTCCTTTGTCAGACACATATGTTCCATTTTATAGCCTTGTACAAGTTTACTCAAAAAATCTTATTCCAAGGCCCTAGGTCCTATACTTGTTTGTGTACCCTAAAAAATAAAATCATTTCTAATCAATTTTAATTATTCATCATTAATTTTAATGGATTCTTCTTACTCAAGAGGCACGACCGTGAAATTGATGGTATTACAACTCAACATATAAAAATAATAAAATATAAAAACACTGCTAAGTACTAGTATTGAATTTCAAAGAGATGGTATGATTCTAAATGCAATCTCTACAATTTCAATGAAGTGCAATCTTTCCAAATGTGTCAAAATCAATGCAAAGTAATCAAAGTGTAAATTCCATAATTACATTGCAAGTAAGAAAATATTTTTGTATTTTCAATATAATGAAAAGAAAATGAAAGGACTAAGTAACAACCTCACAGGCAGGCCCTATTGCAAGAAAAAAGAGACAAGCCAAGTAGGATACCAAGAATCAACCACTAAGATCGGTATGCAATAAAACTAATGAGAAAGATGACAAGAAATGATTTCTCCCAAAGATTCAACAATAAAAAGGTTTCCAATCACTCTGTAGGCACTTAACAGTCAGAATAGAGACCCAAGAAGACTCAACAAGTAGAAAAAATTATCTAGCAAACACCAAACTCATTTAGCAAGACTTAAGTGATGATGTACATGAATGTTTATGCAACAAATGTGTATTTATTCTCCCTAAAGGAAGACGACTTGCATATGTACATGTTTGTCAAAGGAAACAATGTGTATACCAAGAAAAACACTGCCAGGGAAAGGGTTAAGCCGGGAAACTCAGATGCAAGGAAAAATACAAGTTCTCAGGAAATAGGATACAAGCAAACTCAGGGAATAGAGAGAAAATCAAAGAGAAAAACAATCAATACCCCCAAAAAGGAGATCTCCCCAGTGGAGTCACCAATTTTGTTACAAGGAAAATCTCTCTATGGCTAGGGGTAAACCAAAACATATGGAATGAAACCCATAAATCAACTCTAATCTCAAGTATGCTATATAAATAAAGTTCTAACAAGACAAGGATAAAATCCTACCTCATCTGAATGTTCGAAGAAGACCATCATTGAGAATGGGACCCAAAGATTTATATCGACAACTTGTCCTCAACAACCAAGATACGCCACTATATGGTGATAATATATCATGTTGGCATATAAATTAGCATAATCCATTAACATACATGACAAATATGCCCATTGAAAGTAATTCAATTTTTTCATGATATCAATTGGATGAGAAACTAGTATTTCTATTAAAGTAATCAACAAAAGTACATAGGTGGCAAACTTCTCTAACAACACATATCAGAACTGAGAAACTAAGTCCCTCCATATGGGCCTCCACCACTTCAATCCTCCACAAAGGCAAGCTCATATATTGGAGTCAATGAGGTTATTCATCAAAAAGTAGGAAGAGCTTGGGGGATGAACAAAAAAAGTTCACACTTTCAAGGAAAGAGGATGCAAACTCAATATGAAGTGACATTTCTCTAGAGTGTCTTTGTTGTCAATGTTGAATTTTCTTAGGCTTGGATATGGCTCAATTTATAGCCTCCAAATGGAACTGAACGGCCAAGTCAGAGAATTTCTAGTATATGGAAGGTCGAGGATCATGGATCTCATGACATGGCATGGAAAACCAATGTAATTTTTATTTTTTGAGCATCAAAACTGATGTATGCAGGTTGTAGTAGAGCAACCTGTGTATATTCTTGTTGTATAACTGACAGGGCGCGTACATGTACAAAAATGTGTATTTTTGGCTCTGGAGTGAATAAAAATGGGACTTCAAGTCTATAGAGGGAAATGGAAGACCATTGAAGAAAGCTGCATGGAGTGAGACAAAATATGATGTAACAAATATAAAGCCATGAAATTAGGTAATGAAGCCCTAGATCTAAGGATAAAAAGTTACAAGTCGGCCCCAAAATCAAATAAAAGGAGAAAAATGGTTGCAACAAGAAGTTATAGGCTAGCCCTAAATTCAAGTAAAGGAGGAACTTGAAAAGGTATAAATATGCATCAAAGAGCCTCTCATTTTGATCAAGAAAGTGTATGATCCTCTAACACAAGTGAAGTAGTAGAGTAGTGTGAAGGAGGGAGCTCTCATAGTTGCAGATGTCTGAAGGGTTTCTGGGAAACCTTATTGGATTTTACCTCCACAGGTCAAGTATAGGGTGTCCCCCGAGGCCCCCACTAGTTGTCCTAGTATCATCATGCAAGGCCCCACCTATTATTCGATCTAGTCCCGTGAGGCTAAGAAAATTTTTAAGAAGGTGTTATTCTCTTGATCCTAAAGTTAAGGAAGGTTTGATGATCTGTGATCTCATGCAATGGGTTTTCAATGTTGAAAGGTATGTTTTGAGGCTCATATCTTGGAGTTTATGGTATATGATTCGAGCATATCTTGGAGGTTATGGCATATTCTTTGAGGTATATCTTGAATGGTTTGGCACATGCTTGAGGCTTGTATCTTGGATATTTTGGCACATGGTTTGAGGTATATCTTGGATACTTTGGCACATGGTTTGAGGTATATCTTGGATATTTTGGCACATGGTTTGAGGCATGTCTTGAAACTTTGGCACATGTTTAAAGAATGTCTTAGAGGCCCTTGGTACATGGTTTTATGCATATATTGATGATCTTGGGAATATGATTTGGGGATTTTATTGGTAATTTTGGCATAATATTTATGTGGTTGAACCAACTTTGATGATAATGATGTATCAGTATGAATGACGGTAATAATGACAAGTTGATTCTCTCATTTATTTTTTTAGGAGGAAGGAAGGGGTAAGGAAAGGGGGTTGGATCCTCCTTCCAATTGGAGATAGAGAATATAGGGAGTTAGAGATTCCTTCAAGTTGGAGCCTGTAAACTAGGATGTTGGAGCCTCCTTCCAGTTGGAGTTGGAGAATTTATAGAGTTGGAGCTTCCTTCAAGTTGAAGCCTGTAAACTAGGGGGTTGGAGCCTCCTTCTAGTTGGAGCTGTAGAATTTAGGGAGTTGTAGTTTCCTTTAGGTTGGAGCCTGTAAATAAGGGCTTGGTTCCTCCTTCCAGTTGGTGATGGAAAATTTTTGAAGTTGGTGCTTCCTGTGGATGAAATATTCAAGATATATATTAAAAAGTGTTATGTAGTTTTCTCCCATTTGGATTTCCACATATAACTCTTGTGTAGTGTCTATCTATGGTTATATGTTTATGATATATTTAGTGCAATCATAAGTTATAAATTGATGATAACTTAATGTTTAGATGTTATGGTTAAAAATGGTAAAATTTTCTCAATATGGACTCACCCCCTCTTAGTATTGATGTATATTCCAACAATCTACATGGCCATCACTAGGAAAACCAAAAACAGTTTTTATTTAATCAATGATATATTCACTTCCAAAACTCCAATTTGGATGATTCTTTTTTAACTTGGGTATTTTTTAGATAGGAACACAGATTTACAGTTGGTTTCTTTAGATTATGTATAGTATTGTTTTGAAATGTATCTAAATATTTCCATCCCATTTTTCCCCTAAAAAATATGTAAAAATAAAATAAAATATTCCTTTATAGATAAAAGATAAAGAAAAACCCTTAAACTTGATAATAAACCATTAACTTTAGAAATACCAAATACATTCACACAATAAACAAAACAATAATATAAGGACAACCCTTCAGGTAGGGTAGCATCACCAATTACTCCTTATTGAAGGAACCACTCCACAAGCGATGATTGCTACAATACAATAGCATCCAACATATCAATAAAATGATATTCATGTGTGTATATATACGTTCTCATGACTATACCTTGGGGTCTATTCCAACTATCCCTTGTTGTAGATGAAACTCTATTACGGATAGGTGAACCCTCTCACTAATATGATGTAGATCATAGACAGACTATGGATAGATCACTATGATTTTTAACATTATATCTAGGATTATACTTTCAATCTACACTAACAATATGGGAGGGAAAGCCATACTTTTTCTCGGAATTTTTTCTTATGTGACTTTGATTGATGTCTCTCTAATACTTCATTCCATCTCCAAAAATCAAATACCCACACACGAACAACAAACAAATATCCCTCAAACTTGTTTGGCATAAAAAGAATATAGATGATAATTAGATATAATCTACCTTTCTCAAGAAAAGACATATTTTCCAATCTTTTTAAATAAGTAATAATAATTCACAAACATTGGAGGAGAAAAACCATAGATCTATATAAATAATCAAAGGAAGTACAACAATACAATGTTACCTTCACATTATTGATGTGCCTTCGAGCTTCAAGCTCTCAAGACTTCCTTAGCCCTCTCTCTAAAGTGTGTTTATACCAAGAAAAAAATATGAAGAGTATAACAAGACTCTCTCTATGGTTATATTTTGGCAACATAAGGCTATGATCCATTCCACCCCGTTACCCATTGATTTTCACTTATAGAATGTTGGATGATGTTTTAGAGATAGGTTCACAAATTGGAATTTGATGTACAATAGGTCATCAAAGAGTTATGAGGGTTGTTATAGATCATATTAAAACTATCCTAAGCTAATATCCTTACAACTCCTCAAATCTATAAGGTTCTAGGGGTAGTCACTTGTTGCATGAAGGATTAAAAAAATGTGACACTAACACATTGGGCCCATTTTCTAACAATTTATCGAAGCATTTGCATCACAAAAATGTAAATCTTCCAACAAACACTTTAACCCATTTTCATTGTTATACAGGTTTCAGAATATTGACAAACAATGGTTTCATCTAAAGATCAAAAAATGTTCATTGCAAACAATCATCTAAATATTGAGAAAAGTTCGTTGCAAACGTTCGTCTAAATATCGACAAAAGTTCGTTGCAAATGTTTGTTTAAATATCGACAAAAGTTCATCGCAAATGTTCGCCTTAATATCAACAATCATTCATCACAAACATTTTTCTAAATATCGAAAAAAGTTTGATGTTCATCACAAAGTTTCATCGCACTATAGCCAAACATTCCGTTGAATGATCGAAAAAGGTTGTCAAAATATCAACATAAGTTCCTCACAATATCAACATAAATTCGTTTCAATATCAACATAAGTTCATTGAACTTACAACGAGGGTTTCAAGAAATATATTGGTAACTGAACCTTAGTCGATGATTCACTAATACTCACTCTGAATATTTGGTGGACTTCTCTTTTGATTCTAAAGGAAATTTTGAGAACCCAGATGTAATGTATCTTATCTCATCCATTTATCACATCGACTATCATATGTATCTTGTTCTCTCTGGTGGATCGCGACAATGCTATGAGATTTGTAATGAATTTTAATTTTCAAAAACCTTATTAGCAAGTCAAAAGGATTATAATGAAAATTTGAAAAAATATCATAGTTTATACCATTGGGATTCTACTGCATGTGTGCCTACTGGAAACTAAATACTACTGTAACCATACTTGATGTAGGCCTCTCGACCTACTCACAAAAATTCTATGAGATTTTTAATGAAATTTAATTTCAAATCCTCGCTAACGATTCAAAATAATTTTAATGAACATCTCAAAAAACATCATATCTATTTTAAGTGTTCGACTGGAATTTGGATTCAGGTGCTACTATTGGGATTCCTTTGCCTAGGTTCCTACTCTTTCAACTTTCAATGGGGAATACTATATTGGCTACCAAATACTTTTATAACCACACCTAGTGCATGTCTCTCTAGCTGCTCATAAAAATGCTTAGCTAATCTCATTTTTCCAAATGTTAGCACATGTAATGAATTTTAATTTCCCAAATCCTCAACAAACGAATTGAAAGAATTGTAATGAAAATTTCGAAAAACATCATAGATAAGATATAATGCATTAAACTTACAATCCACAAAAAAACTATAACAAAATATCAATAGATATTATCACAACCAAATATACACCAAGAAAAAGAAATATTATTTCCAGTGTCAACAATCTAGAACATCCAAAACTACTACTAGAGGAAAGTGCCATTTATACCAAGTCTCCTTCCATGGCACACCATAACATCTCAATCAAGTTGCAAGTTAAACAAAATGAAAAAATTATGTAATTAAAAATAAAAAAATAGTTAGTTTTGAAAACATAATGAATGCAAAAACTACAATATAGATTTCATTTTTGACTTATGAGTTATCACTTCAAGTTTTGTTGACGGGCGAAATTGACCGTCCGTCAACTGGGAGAGTGGAACCGGTACGAGGTTGTCTAATATACCAAGCCATTTGGGATTAACCACCCTGACGGGTTTAGCAGCTCCGTTAGCCGATCTAAGGTCCTAAGAAAACGAAAAGAAAACTCCTCTAAACTAACTAATCTAACTAAAAATAACTATTAAAACAAACTAAAGAAAATCTAACTATTCTATATACAATCTACTATCTAATACTATACTAACTCTAAAAAATTAAATATCTAACTACTAACTGAAATAAATCTTATTCACAAAATGTACAATATTTACAATTTACAGATTTGAATGAAAACCTGAAAAACTCATTTGCATTCTGTCCTAAGACAGTGAGAGCTATTTTTTTTTGATTTTATAATTTTATGAAAAGAAATAAAACAAAAACTAACTAAACTAAACAACTAAATTACTAACTCTAACTACACATATATCTAACTAAACTACTTAAATTATACTAACGAATTAACTATCAAATAAATAACAAACTGACCTAGAGAAACGCTCAAGGTTTGTCCTGTATGAAATGATTGTCTTAGCTGATCGGAGGGAGAAAACCCGCACCGAATTATCCTGGTGCTTCTTGTAAACAGAAAGCTGCAGTGCTCTTCATATATGATTACAGGACAAACAAGACATAAAAAATTTACAACAATCTTATGATTTATAAATCTTCACAGTTACATAAATCTGTATGCAAAGACTTATACAAAAATGATTCAATTGATGAAGAAGAGAAATCTGTCATTCATTAACTCAACAAAATAATTGCTGTATTTTTAAGTATTGAAAGAAATCAGATATGGATAGCACATTAATCAAATCACATCATCCTGCAATAGATTATGATAGCTAAAGTAGTCTATAATCAACTACAAACAACATGCATAAACTTGAAACAAAAGCTTGATATATTGAAAAGCGAAAGCTGTAGCAAAACATCAACTCTTGTCTCAGTTTGTATTAGATATCCATAGCCTAGTTCTCCCACAAGTGAGGATGCCCCTTATTACAAAAAATAATAAGTATTTAAAGACCTTCCACAGGGTAAAACATCCCTGTGGAAGTTATCAAAACTTTTTACATAAATCTGGGAAATATCCCAAGTTTGACTAAACTAACAACCTAAAATAAAAACTAAAATCACACAAATATCTCCTAGACTACCACAGCATGCCCAATGCAATTCGGATGTACCTGAAAGGGGTAAAAAATGGACAAGTTAGGAGGATATTTTGTTAATGAAAATGATAAAAATCTAATTCTATAGACTAGCTATAGAATCTTGCGATCCTGTAGCTGGTCTAAATCAGACATAGAATCAGCATTAAAATCAATTAAAATCTTTGAAAATACATTCAAACTATCAAAATATATTTGATTTCTAAAAGCCTTATTCAAATTGACACTTGTATGCAATCTGAACAAACTAAATCAAACGATAAAATAGATAGCTACACTCTGTTTTGACCAACTCGGGTAAACAACATCGTATTGAATAACCGATAGCAGTGAAATCAATTTATGGATGAATTGAAATCAATACAAAAGCCGCTTCATATACCCACATATCAGTTCTAATCCAAACCGAATCAACCAGATCATTTTCAAAATTGATCGCACCATATTTAACATAAACAAACAATCCATGCTATTAGCGAATCAAATCAAAACTGGTGTGTAAATTATCTTAAATGAAATCATAACAGGATCAATCAGTTGATTTGTGGGATTTTTCCAATCATTTATTATTGCCAATTGGGGGCGAACACAATCAATTTACAGTCCACGAAATCATTACTTGAATTCCTTTCAAAACGAACTATTAACCAAATTTTCTCATACAAATTCGACAGAGATAACATAAGTCGATCTGAGTTAACAAAGTCATTTTGAAAATTAAAATCAAACAGAGTAGCATCAAGTCTATTTTCGATATGAATCCAACTCATAAAAGCAATCCAATCCAAACAAGAGCGAATCGAATAGTTGGATTTGGACATAGTCGTTGTGAATCAGAACAGTTCCATGATTTCGGCGAAGATATCATTTGCACAGGTTAGATATAATCCAAATCCAAACCTAAATGTTGACAAAACATAGTCGTGTTTCCAATTTAATAGGCTACATCGTATTTATCAAACCAATTCAATTACTATGAAACCGTTTTAACAATCAAATCACAAAGACTGAATTAGAACCGTTGATATCTAATGACAACAACATAATATTAAATCAAAACAGAACCGTGTTCTAATTTTAGCATAAAAACTCCTGTTTAGGTTGGATACAAACAAAATCCAATCGAAAGAAAACACCATTGATTTCTTTAACTCAAACCAACATACAAATGAATCAAAACCAGTGAAAACCAATTAATTGCTAAACTGGGCACGATCAAATCGTATAACAAAATCATAACCATATTCGATTTTATAACCGTTTTGATAATCAAACCATGTCAAAGTCATTTCGAATAATAGACAGACTTATCAAAACTCAAAAATCAATTCACTATATTAATCCAAGCAATTGATAAAACGAAATTGATATCAAAATTCATACCTGGATGATAAGCAGACAACTTGGTCATAAAATTTTGGAATTGATGATGGCTGTAGCCAATTCGACATTCCTAAAAACGATGGAACCAGTGGTTTTCTACTTCTTATCATTAGCTCGAAGCTTGTCCCTTTCACTTGTCAACACTATAACTTGGTTCTCCAGTGATTTGATTTTTGATTGAAGTAAGGGAACGTCTGTATAGTATCGTTCCACCCACACATTACACTGGTTACATGACGACTGTCCAGGCTTCGAAAATGTAGGTGAGGGTTTGGTTACATCGTCGAGGGTTTCTTTAGGTAGCTTGATCCCTGGATAACTGGGATTGTTCCTTAGGCACGAAGGCAAATTAGAAATGAAATCATAGGGCGGCTTGGAGCACAAACCTTGGGAGTAAGGGTACTCACTAGCTAGGAAGCATTCGATGTCAGAGTCTGAGTCTTCACTGAGGACTATGGGCTTCTGCTCAACACTAAGTTTAGGTTTATTTCTAGCCAGTCTTGAGATAAGTCGAGCATTCTTTTTACCTTTTCCATTGACAGTAGGGTTTCCCTTGACCTTTTTGCTCATAGGCTTTTTAACAGCCTCTGTCTTGTCTATTGCGATGTTGGGTAGATTGATATCAGGGTTGGCCGAGGGTTTAGGAGAGGGTAGAAGGGCATGGAAAGGCACGGGTGGCCCGACCTTAGTCACAATAACCACGGGCTTGTTAATTTGGATAGGCTCTATATCAGCAAAACCATTCCAAGAGATAAATGCTTGCCAACTATCACTGTGGAGATTTAAGTGATAAACAATGATGAGTCTGATTAGGCCATGGTGGAACAAGCTATTATCGACCTTTTCTCTTTTAAACCTTTTAGCCATTTTATAAAGACTTCATTGGAAATAAAAAGGCATATTCAATGGATAACCCATAAAATTCATTAACAGTCGAAGGTGATGAAGAAAAACTAGTCCATATCGACCCTCATAGGTCACGAATTGTTTAACCACCATCAAAAGATCATGCCATATTGGTTTAAGCATGGAAATCAGCATACCTCTGTCACTGGATGTAACCTTTCATGAGGTGAACAGCAAAGGCCATGACACCTCCTCCACTTTAGAGTTTTTAAACCATCGCTAGCCTGTGGATGGTAACCCTATGGCAGAGCTAATGAACTCCTCATTCAACTCAAGCTGAATGTCACCTACTTTGGCCCTACACCCATCAAAATTCAGGGTGAACTATTTTGCAACACATAGATTAAAACCCTCAAACCATTGTACAAACGTGAGCCAACCACTATCCTCTAAGTCTTTCCGGGAATTATCGAACAGTAGCAACGCTTGACTGCAGTTCGGCTCAATTCACACCACTGGTGCCATAAACAGGGTTCACGGTAAGCAATGTGAATGAGCCAGGGTTTGAAAGAAACACACACAGGAGCAGAACGCTTGAAGGGTTACCGATGATAGCAGAGGTGAAACAGTGATAAGGGGAGGCATTAATGACATCGTGCGAAGGTGGTGGAGCTATTTGCTGGCCATGCAGAATAGTCATTACCAATGGTACAACCACCGACGCTTTCAACTATTCAAATCACAATGCATAAGTGTTACAACTATGCCATTTCAATTAATCAAAACCTTTGGTTAGTGGATAAACCATTCGCGCAAGCAATAGTTACAGTTCCAAAATCAAACAAATAAATTGAAATCAATACCAATGTTTTGACTATGTGACATGCATTGTATAGAACGATTTATACCAAGAGTTTAACCAATGTGACAATGCGTTTTATGTATACCAATGTGCCAAGTGGATTGATCAAATAACATGTAAACACAATCCCCAATGTATCACAAACTCAATGAAACAAAATCACACAATCAATCCAAGAATGTCAAATGAGTACAGATCAAGAGGTCTTGCCAACTGTATAATGATAAGTAAAATGTAAGCACAATAGGCATATCGACACGAATGATAACGACAATTCAATAATGATTTTAATGCGACTTCGAAAGACCAAGTTTTCACACTTACATTCATGAAAACAAAAACGAAGGTAAGTGTGCAAATAACGCAAAAATAAAAGTGTCGTTTCATTTGAAAATTGCGACGAAAAATTAAGGTTTGCAAAACATTGGTGTAGGCAGCTTATAAGACAGTAAAAAAGTGTGAATTGGCTGCCAACAATGGCGACACACTGGTAGAAGCAGTTATCTCTTCCAAAAAAAGAAATTCAGATTAGGACAACAAAAATAATTCCAACTCAAAAACAACAACCAGAAAATCGTATAAACATCATCATTAACCAACTATTCCAGCATTGTTTTTAAAAGATGAAAACAAATAACAATCTTAAGACCAGCAAGTCACGATATTAAAGGTAAAATCTCCAATACTGTTGACAGAGCCACTGCTGCCAGCAGGCATCCATAGCCTCGACAGGGTTTCCATTTAACCCGCACTGACATCTGTATCTTGCCAAGAAGTTCTGGATCATGATAAAGGACATTTTATGGTTAAGAGGTTTCTTATTTGCAAATTTTCATATACCCGACATTGCTTCACTTCTCACGAGCCTGTTCAGTACCCCGATGAAGTTGTTTTGGCGTCATGCATGCATTTACCCGCTGCCAGCAGACCTGTTCAGCATCCCGGTGGGTTTACAAGCACTTCCCACAGCTCTTATTAATAATTTGTTTTGTTTTGTTTTTCTTCAAAGATATATAGTTGAGTGGGGTGATGCTGAAAATCATAATATTTTAACATATTTTTTCATACCTCATCAGAATTTTTTAGAACTGTCCTTTATTAAGATCCAGAGATGTTTCATTTACAAAAACATCTTCCTAACGCAGGTAGACATCTTCTAATTCATTCCTTTAAGGAATAGGGACAATGTAAAAAGATAATAGATGATCATGACAAGCTTTACTCAGAGATTGAAATCAGTCAACTTCTTTCAAACAACAGACTTTTGCCAACACAGATATAAATTTCAGAAAAATACCATTGATGTTTATACAATTTTCTTAGCAGTTATTTCGGTGAACAAATTTTCTGTTTTCTTTGTCTGAATAGCTCAGTATACAGGTATGTGTATTTCCAAAAAACACAAACTGATAAACTCAAAGGGGAAATCAAAAACAAAAAGCAAACGAAAAACCAAACAAAAGAAAAATGTGTACATAATATATAGGGGTTGTTATCAAGAAAAGTATCTTTTCAAGGCTTGGCCATTCACTGGATAGGTGTCAAGCTGCCCTTCTAGATTTTGCAATCGAAAAGAACTGGGACCTAACTTTTCAGCAATTAAAAATGGTCCAAGACACAAATTTTTAAATTTCGTGTGCTCTCCCTTTCCCTCGTGTGGTTTGTCCCATTTCAAGACGAGATCACCTACTTCGAAATTCCTATTAGAAGCAGAGTTAGAATCGAACCAACTTTTAACCAATAGTTGATGCTGATCTAACTTATGTTTTGCTTGGGCTCTTACCTCTTCTAGCTTCATCAAAGCGTTAATTCGGTTTTCCAAAGGGGGACAATCTTCTTCTTGAATTTTCTGTGACAACTGTAGTGAAGGAAGAAGAATGTGAGGTGGTAGAATTGCTTCTCCGCCATAAATGAGAAAAAAGGGGGAGTTACCTACAGAATATTTTGGTGTTACCCTATCAGACCATAGTGCGTTTAACAATGCATTGTGCCATTTTTTTTTATTTTCAACCACCATTCTCTTGATGATTTTAATCAAGTTCTTGTTTGTTGATTCTTCCAATCTGTTGCCCTGGGAGTAATAGCTAGTAGAATAATTCAATTTAATTCATTTTTACAAAGAGAAATTGCTCATCTCAAGAGAGGAAAAGTAAGAAGCGTTATCGAATACTAAATAGTCAGGGATACCAAAACGAGTGATAATATTCGAATTTAGAAAGGCAATTACCTGACTGCTGTTGACAGTTCTTAACGCAGCAACTTCAGACCACTGGGTAAAGTAATCCATGGCTGTCACAATAAACTTGTGATGTTGTGAGGACGGGGGGTTGATTGGACCTATGATGTCAAGGACCCACTGCTGAAAAGGAGAATCTACTGAAACGGGCTGCAAAGGAAAGGCTGCTTTTTGTAACCGCCCTGATGCTTTCTGACAAATGATACATTTACGACACAAGGCATGGATGTCTCTAAAAAGCGTGGGCCAATAATAACCGGCTCTTAAAACCTTATGGGTAGTGGTGTCACCACCAAAATGGCCACCATCTTCTTCTGCATGCAACTCTAGCAAGACTTTTTCTGCTTCGTCTTTTTCAAGATAGCATATCAGTACGCCGTCAAAACTTTGACGAAACAAGATACCATTAACTAGATGAAAGGAGGCAGACTTTAATCTCAACGCTCTGCTTTTAGCGGGGTCCAGGTGACAGGGGGCTGACCCATGTTCAAGACAGAATCTTATATCGTCATACCAAGGACTGACAGGGTTTTGTGCGCAATAGATTAGATTTCGATCATGTTGTTCTAGGTTTAACGTATCGCTTTCTTCTTGCTGTCCTGCTGTTGAATCAGCAACTAACTTGCATAACCCTTGGCCTATCACTATCTGAGCTGGGTTGATTTCTAAGTCATAATCCTACAAGGAGGTGACCCAGTTAGCCCTCTTTTCTCCTAGTTCCTTTTGCACTAACAGGTTCCTGACGGCTGGGTAAGGGACAATAACTTTCATCCTAGACTTCAAAATATAAGACCAGAAATGCTTGACTGATTTGAAAATAGCGTAGGCTTGCTGGTCTACCACTGGGTAATTAAGTTCAGCGCCTTTGAAAGCAGAGATCATAAAGGCAATGGGTACTTCATTGTTCTCTACATTCTTTTGGGTTAGGACGATGGCATAGGAACGGTCAGAAGAAAAAGTGTAGAGTGTAAAGTCTTGAGAAAAGTTGGGGCTCATGAGAGACGGAGCGTCTATTATGGCTTTATTTATTGCATTAAAAGCTTGATTTTCTAGGGGTCCCCAGTGATATTGGTTGTCTTTCTTAATTAGGTTCTGCAAGGGTCTGACCATTTCGGAGAAGCTAGGGACAAATCTTCTCACAAAATTAATCTGGCCTAAGAAAGACTGCATATATTTTTTGGATGTAGGAGGGGGAAGTTTTGCGATTACTTGAGTCCTTTTAGGGTCGATAATCATCCCTTCACTTGACACAATAAATCCCAAGAGTTTACCCTATTCTACTACAAAGATGGATTTTTTAGGATTCAAGGAGATGCTGTATTTACGACATCGATGTAGAACGACTTGCAAGTGAGCTAGATGATCATTTTTGTTTTTAGAAAATACAGTCACATCATCTAAGTAAACTATGACGGACTAATTGATTAGGCCTCGGAAAGCGATCTCCATCGCTCTCTAGAAAGTGGCATCAACATTAATCAATCCAAAGGGAATTTTTCGATAAGCATACGTGCCCCACGGGGTATGGAAGGTAGTTTTAAGTTGGTCTGGTGGAGATATCAAGACTTGATTGTACCCTGAGAAACCATCCAGTAAGGATAGCCTCTCAGAGCCAGATACCTATTGTAGGATCTGTTCCATGGGTGGGACAAGATAGTTGTCTTTATCAGACGCTCTATTAAGGTTTCAGAAATCGACGCAGAGTCGGATTTCCCCACTTTTCTTCCAGACTGGGACAAGGCTAGAAACCCATTGAGTGTGTCTAACAGGAAAAATTATCTTAGCATTTAGGAGTTTATTCAATTCTTTTTGAATGGTTGGTTCAAGCTTAGGGTGCATTTTTCTCAGTTTTTGTTGGAAGGGTAAGGTCTGGGGTTTCATAGGAATGACATGTTGTATGATATTAGGGTTGAAATTCTTAAGGTCATCATATGTCCATGCAAAGACATCTTTAAATTCTTTGAACAATTTAATAAATGAAACTTTTTCTTGTTCAGAACATCCTACCCCTAGATTAATGCACTGCGGATTGTCCTTAGTTCCTAAGTTCACTTTTTCGTAGGATAATGAGGAACTATTGGTTTTACAGTTGACCATCTTTTTAAATTTATCTTGAAGATCATAAAACTTCTCTAATCTAACTACAGATTTAGGGATCGAGTTTACCATGTCCGAAGAAGATTCAGAAGTTCTCGGATCTGGTATTACCATGAAATCACGCAAATTTTCATCCTGTGTGTGATCATCTATCACCGCGCCTTGAAAGGTTTCTTCCATGTGCAGAAAGTTAATAATCTGTTGATCGTCATCAAAGACTCTCCAGTTCATGATGTTGTCGAGAACGGATGGCTGGAACAACAGATCGACGGAGAATGCATCTGGGGACAAGCCTTCTGTAGGAAGAAGTTTAGAAGCTACGTTAGCTAATAGATCTGCTTCAGAGTTATTCAATCTAGGAATAGAATTTATATTGAAAGCAGAAAATTTATTCATTAAATTCCATACCTCAGATTGGTAGCTTTTGAGACGCGGAGATAGACAGTGGATAGAATCTCTTACCTATCTAACCACTATTTTAGAGTCGCCAAAGACGGTCAAATTTTGAATGTTCATATCCAAAGCTTTTCTGAGACCTTGCAGTAAAGCCTCATATTTTGCAGTGTTATTAGTACATTCAAATTCCAACCTACATGCAATCAATGTTTTGTTACCTGTCGGATCGATAATGACGCAACCTGCGCCAGCTCCTTATTTGGACTTTGACCCGTCGAAATAAAGAGACCAAATTTGATTTCCATCGGGTACATGAGACCGTTGCGTAGAAGCTGTTGGCTGCACATATGCTATAATATTGGACTGTTGTTCAGGATTGGTGATAGGTGAAGCCTCGGCCATGAAGTTGCCGAAAAATGTGTCCATCCCTTGTACTTCGAGTGAATCAGCAGAAGGTGTAAATGGTTCGTTGGGATCGTTCAAATCTGTGACTGTGCACTTAAGGTATCGTTCATGATTTACCTTGATCTTGTTAGGCTTGCTGTTGTCTGGAAGCCATAGGTGAGACCAATCTGTCGCGAAATAACCGTGTAGTTGTTTCGACCAGTCCCTGCTTAAAAATAGACCATACACTTCTGGAATATCCACAACAATTATATCAATGACTTGATGAACCTTGGGGTTAGATGATAGTCTTAGGAGCACATTCTTTAGTTCGCCTATAACTTTAACATTAGTCCGATCAAGTTGTATAAATTTAACATTAATCTTCTGGCATACAGACCATGGCATCACATTGGATGATTCTCCTGAGTCTACCATACAATTGTGCACATTTCTATTAAAGATTTCGAAAGTTAACAAAAAAGGAGGTACATTTTTGCGAGTACTAAGAGTGGTAGCTTGTGGCTTTTTACTCGCAGTTTCTAAAGCTGGTTTATCTACATTATTTACATTATTTACATTACTTATGGGAAGGCTTCCTTTATCTTGAGGATCGGGATTTTTTTTGGTGGAAGTCTTCTGAGGAACTTTGTTCTGCACAACCTTGTTACCACTTGAATTACCATTTTTGTCGTTCTCTGAGATATTCTGTAACATTTTTTGTAGCAGAAATGGAAATTTCAATAACTCATAAACATAAATGTTAGCTCTCAACTTTTTAAGATCTTCAACTACATCATAATCTAAGTTGGGGTTTACATTACTCTGTTTAGTCTCAACTAATTTAGATTGCTTTGGAGGTAAAGTTGTAGTGTTTTCGGAAGAAGGTTTGTTGGTTGTCTTACTCCTAGTATTATAGGGATGCACTGTCTTGAAGTTAGCTTGAAAGATGCCATGGATGATTTTAGGGGATAAATTTCGCTCATGGGCTAATTTTCCATGGTTTTTCCAAAAACAAGATTCGCTATTTTAAAAATGATTCGCCCAAATTCTATAGGATAAAATTATTTTACCTTAAAAATTGCCAAAATTTTATAAAAACTATATAAAATACTTATAAATTTGAATATTTTTAAAAGCATATCACCAAACATTTATAGTTTACATATGAAGGATTAGTAATATTCGCCAAGGTTTCTACATTTTAAAATAAATTTCCATCCTTGAAATCATCCCTAAAAGATGCTATCCGAGAAGTGTCCAAAAATATTCGGAGAAGACTCCTCTTCTTGAACTGTCACTTGTTCAACTACCTCCTCAGGAATCTCAAGAGGCATCAAGTTGTCTTGGGCTTCTAGAATTGTTTGAAGGGCGCATTGCAGACTTTCTAGATTAAGGCCTTCAGTGGTCGGATTAGGTCGGTTGGTGGGAAAAGGCTTCCGAAATGGGGGTTTGTAAGGTCCTTTTCTCGAGGAAGCTTCTTCAGTCGTCCTTTTTAAGTCTATAACTTGATTTGATAGTTTTTGAACAACTTTAGTTAAGTTTTCTAAATCAGAGCTTTCAGGTTGTGTTTTACTTTGAGTGGGTCTGGGGAGGATTTCGATCTTCTTTTTGGAAGAAGAGCTAGTCTCTGTTTCGTTGCTAGTAGAGTCTTTAAGACTAAGTATGTCTTTTTCAATCTGGCTGGCCTCCTCAAAGGCTTCTAACAACGTGGATTTCTTAGGTCGTTTAACCCAATTAGCTATACTTTGATGCAAAGCTTTAGTGTAGTATGCTATTATAAGGCTCTCGGCAGGCATGGAATCTGTAGGGATTCAGTTTTTAAGTGTTAAGAATCTTTGATTAAAGTCTTTTAATTTTTCTTTTGGGTTCGTTCTTAAGCTAGAAAGGTCCATGACTAGGACTTCCGGAGGCATACCGTCTCCGAACTTTTCCAAAAAGCATGACTCGAACTTTTCCCAAGACATGATGGTATGGGGTTGTTGGGCAAAGTACCATGTGGATGCATTTCCCTCGAAAGTATAGGGGAACAACCTACAGACAATGTCTTCATGTTCAACATTGCGGAGTCTTATGGCTAACATAAAAATTTTAATTTGATCTTCAACGATATGTTTTGAGTCAGGATCAAACTTGGGAAGCCATTTCTTTGGATGTTTAGGTAGAGGATGCTCAGCTCCAGGTACAGCTACGACATCCTGATCAAGCCAAGGTCTAGCAGGGTTGTTCTGATTATCCATTGGTGTAGTGGGTGTGGAAGGATGAGAAGGGGAACTTCCTTTGTCAGAGGAATCTCCTCCAGAAGAGGAAGGAGATGATGGAGGTGGTGAAGGAGGTATCCTAGATCCTCCTGTAGCAGGATTTAGGATTGGATCTGTAGGATCCACAGTGAGATCAATGCCTCCTAATTGTTCTCTGATATCAGAGAAATCCAAAGGTTTTCCCCACGGACGGTTTGGTTGCCTCAAATGGGCTAAGGCACTATGTGTTTTTATAAGAGATTGACAGACAATCTCTTATATGTCACCACCTGTAGGATTAGGGGTTGTTGGCTCAACTGTGATCTGTGGATCGTCGGTTGATGTAGTTGTTGTTTGAAGGGGAATATTATCATTTGAATGGATTCTAGTCACTATAGGTGAGCAATTAGGTGGTGGAGGAGTCTTGCGACCACCTCATGCCATTAATTAATTTCAAGCCCTCCTTCTAGCGCCATTTGTTGACGGGCGAAATTGATCGTCCATCAATTGGGAGAGTGGAACCGGTCCGCGGTTGTCTAATAACCCAAGCCATTTGGCATGAACCACCCTGACGGGTTTAGCGGCTCCGTTAGCCAATCTAAGGTCCTAAGAAAACGAAAATAAAACTACTCTAAACTAACTAATCTAACTAAAAATAACTATTAAAAAAAACTAAAACAAATCTAACTATTCTATATACAATCTACTATCTAATACTATACTAACTCTAAAAAATTAAATATCTAACTACTAACTGAAATAAATCTTATTCACAAAATGTACAATATTTACAATTTACAGATTTGAATGAAAACCTGAAAAACTCATTTGCATTTTGTCCTAAGACAGCGAGAGCTATTGTTTTTTGATTTTATAATTTTATGAAAAGAAATAAAACAAAAACTAACTAAACTAAACAACTAAATTACTAACTCTAACTACACATATATCTAACTAAACTACTTAAATTATACTAACGAATTAACTATCAAATAAATAACAAACTGACCTGGAGAAACGCTCCAGGTTTGTCCTATATGAAATCATTGTCTTAGCTGATCGGAGGGAGAAAAACCGCACTGAATTATCCAGGTGCTTCTTGTAAACAGAAAGATGCAGTGCTCTACAGATATGATTACAGGACAAACAAGACATAAAAAATTTACAACAATCTTATGATTTATAAATCTTCATAGTTAGATAAATCTGTATGCAAAGACTTATACAAAAATGATTCAATTGATGAAGAAGAGAAATCTGTCATTCATTAACTGAACAAAATAATTGTTGTATTTTTAAGTATTGAAATAAATCAGATATGGATAACACATTAATCAAATCGCATCATCCTTCAATAGATTATGATAGCTAAAGTAGTCCATAATCAACTGCAAACAACATGCATAAACTTGAAACAAAAGCTTGATATATTGAAAAGCAAAAGCTATAGAAAAACATCGACTCTTGTCTCAGTTTGTATTAGATATCCATAGCCTAGTTCTCCCACAAGTGAGGATGCCCCTTATTACAAATAATAATAAGTATTTAAAGACCTTCCACAGGGTAAAACATCCCTGTGGAAGTTATCAAAACTGTTTACATAAATCTGGGAAATATCCCAAGTTTGACTAAACTAACAACCTAAAATAAAAACTAAAATCACACAAATATCTCCTAGACTGCCACAGCATGCCCAATGCAATTCGGATGTACCTGAAAGTGGTAAAAAATGGACAAGTTAGGAGGATATTTTGTTAATGAAAATGATAAAAATCTAATTCTATAGACTAGCTACAGAATCTTGCGATTCTGTAGCTGGTCTAAATCAGACACAGAATCAACATTAAAATCAATTCAAATATTTGAAAATACATTCAAACTATCAAAAGATATTTGATTGCTAAAAGCCTTATTCAAATCGACACTTGTATGCAATCTGAACAAACTAAATCAAACGATAAACTAGATAGCTAAACTCTGTTTTGACCAACTCGGGTAAACAACATCGTATTGAATAACCAGCAGCAGTGAAATCGATTTATGAATGAATTGAAATCAATACAAAAATCGCTTCATCTACCCACAGATCACTTCGAATCCAAACCGAATCAACCAGATCATTTTCAAAATTGATCGCACCATATTTAACATAAACAAACAATCCATTCTATTCGCGAATCAAATCAAAACTGGTGTGTAAATTATCTCAAATGAAATCATAACAGGATCAATCAGTTGATGTGTGGGATTCATCCAATTGTTTATTATCGTCAATTGGGGGTGAACACAATCAATTTGCAGTCCACGAAATCATTACTTGAATTCCTTTCAAAACAAACTATTAACCGAATTTTCTCATACGAATTTGACAGAGATAACATAAGTCGATCTGAGTTAACAAAGTCATTTTGAAAATTAAAATCAAACAGAGCAGCATCAAGTCTATTTTTGATACGAATCCAACTCATAAAAGAAATCCAATCCAAGCAAGAGCGAATCGAATAGTTGGAGTTTGACATAGTCGTTGTGAATCAGAACAGTTCCATGATTCCAACGAAGATATCGTTTGCACAGATTAGATATAATCCAAATCCAAACGAAAATGTTTACAAAACAGAGTCGTGTTTCCAATTTAAGAGGTTGCATCGTATTTATCAAACCAATTCAATTACTATGAAACCGTTTTAACAATCAAATCACAAAGACTAAATTAGAGCCGTTGATATCCAATGAAAACAACATAATATTAAATCAAAACAGAACCATGTTCTAATTTTAGCTTAAAAACTCTTGTTCAGGTTGGATACAAAAAAAATCCAATCGAAAG
>JASDQU010735952.1:30832-90692 GCA_032191745.1 Picea mariana | reverse complement strand
ATGGGCTTGTCAATTTGGACAGGCTCTGTATCAACAAAACCATTCCGAGAGATAAAAGCTTGCCAACTATCACCGTGGAGATTTAAGTGATGAACAATGATGAGTCTGATTAGGCCATGGTGGAACAAGCTACTATCGGCCTTTTCTCTTTTAAACCTTTTAGCCATTTTATAAATACTTTGCTGGAAATAAAAAGGCATATTCAATGGATAACCCATAAAATTCATTAATAGTCAAAGGTGATAAAGAAAAACCAGTCCATATCGACCCTCACAGGTCACGAATTGTTTAACCACCATCAAAAGATCATGCCATCTTGGTTTAAGTGTGGAAATTGGCATACCTCTGTCACAGGATGTAACCTTTCGTGAGATGAACAGCAAAGGCCATGGCACCTCCTCCACTTTAGATTTTTTAAACCATCGCTAGCCCATGGACGGTAACCCTGTGGCAGAGCTAATGAACTCCTCATTCAAATCAATCTGAATGTCACCTACTTTGGCCCTACACCCATCAAAAGTCAGGGTGAACTGTTGTGCAACACATAGATTAAAACCCTCAAAATGCTGTACAAACATGAGCCAACCACTATCCTCTAAGTCTTTTCGGGCATTATCGAATAGTAGCAAGGCTTGACTGCCATTTGGCTCAATTCGCACCATTGGTGCCATAAACAGGGTTCACGGTAAGCGATGTGAATGAGCCAGGGTTTGAATGAAACACACACAGGAGCAGAACGCTCGAAGGGTTACTGATGCTAGCAGAGGTGAAACAGTGATAAGGGGAGGCATTAATGACATCGTGCGAAGGTGGTGGAGCTATTTGCTGGCCATGCAGAATAGTCATTACCAATGGTACAACCGTMGGTGCTTTCAACTATTCAAATCACAATGCATAAGTGTTACAACTATGCCATTTCAATCAATCAAAACCTTTGGTTAGTGGATAAACCATTCACGCAAGCAATAGTTATAGTCCCAAAATCAAACAAATAAATTGAAATCAATACCAATGTTTTGACTATGTGACATGCGTTGTATAGAACGATTTATACCAAGAGTTTAACCAATGTGCCAATGCGTTTTATGTATACCAATGTGCCAAGTGGATTGATCAAATAACATGTAAACACAATCCCCAATGTATCACAAACTCAATGAAACAAAATCACACAATCAATCCAAGAATGTCAAATGAGTACAGATCAGAAGGTCTTGACAACTATATAATGATAAGTAAAATGTAAGCATAATAGGCATATCAACACAAGTGATAATGACAATTCAATAATGATTTTAATGTGACTTCGAAAGACCAAGTTTTCACGCTTATAGTCATGAAAACAAAAACGATGGTAAGTGTGCAAATAACGCAAAAATAAAAGTGTCGTTTCATTTGAAAATTGCGACGAAAAATTAAGGTTTGCAAAACATTGGTGTAGGCAGCTTATAAGACAGTAAAAAAATGTGAATTGGCTGCCAACAAGTTTGTACAATACCCAAAAATTTCTAGCATCTCCCCATTCAACTCTTTTTCATCTTAGAAATCTTCACTATCTAGGATCCAAGTTATATAATACTTTCAATTCACTTTTCTAAATCTAATTACAATTTTTCTTTTGAAATTTCTTCCTTCTAATCCCAAAGAGAAACATTACAATGCCCTGGGAGGTCAAACATGAGAAGAAACTCACTTTCACAGGTAAAATGGCCCTTAAGGGGAAAACCATTGAACATAATAACTTTTATTTGTTTAAGATATCATGATAGGGGGTACTCTTATGTCAAAATAAACCAAGGATTGCACCTGGATCCAATTTCTTATTCATGGCTCAAGAAATCGAACCTTCATGGTTGGATTAATACCACCATATTCATCATTGAACCTTGATCCCATCATCACAATTTTAAAGCATAAGCTAAAAAAAGTATGGATAATTTCGACAAAAAATAGTAAAAGGCTATTCACAGATCACAACATAAACTCAGGAACTGGTTCCTTACCAATGCTTCTTGAACAATTACTAAATAAAAGAAACTAATATAAAATGAATAAAACTCAATCCCCAATCAAGGTTCCATGATTCAATCAATCATTTAATTCCAACACTTTAATTCCTTCTTATCATTTGAATGGATTGATATAAGAACCGAATGTAATTTTGATCAAACTCATCCATGTAGCAAATGAGTAGATAAAATTAGTTTCAAGATTTCCCAAAATGCTCCATTCAAACTTTGATATTTTTTGAATTTCTAGTACCAATCATTTGTGAATGTATGTATATATATATATATATATATATATATATATATATATATATATATTAAATAGATAAAGAATTATCACATTCTAAATATGAATCCCCATATGACCATTTTATTCAAAGAAAGTTCCATCACTGCCATTAAAAACATGGCCACACAATTAGCCTTCTTTTCTATTGTCACACTTGTCAAGTTGTGTACCATAACCATAAAACGAAAGGTCTTTGTAATATTCCACTACAAGAAAACTAACTTGATCGACTCTAGATCAATTTGAAATGGCCGACATCTCTACAGACATTTGACTAGCAACCATCCTAGCCTGAAAAACAGTTGTACAAAGCCATAAAAAATAAGCGATCATAAACACAGTTATTGTTTGCATAAGGTGATTACAACTTGAAATATTGTTTTATTCTTAATTGAACAACATCAATTACACTAGGGAATTTCTTGTTAGATCAAATTTCTTGCTACATCTTACCAACATATATTATACACTAAGCTTTCTTGCTACACCTTTGTAATATCCCCACTAATTAATAGGATACGATATTATATTTGATGTCCAATGGTACTATAATTGTATTGTTTCTAGTTATGTGTCTTTTCCAAGTGCTTTGCATTACCCTTGTTTTTGTGATATAAAATCATTGACAATTCTTTACAAACACTTTGCATGTATTTCATTTATAAGCATCTCTTTAAACATATAGCATGAAAATTAAATACACCAAAAGTAGAAGAGAAAATCTGTGGCATTTTATTATGAATGGAATCTGGTACACAACAATAATAATACACTAATGGTTGCTACAAAATATTCAGCAATAAATACTACAAACTCAAGAAAAAACTTGGGATAATTCCATAGTCTCCTCAAGAGATGATGTGTCCTCCCTAGGACTATCTAAACCTCATGGGTGCGGTAATGATTTTCTCCTCAAACACCTACTGCAACAATCCAGATGACTGTACTTAAACAACTTTACAAATAATATTGCAAAGAGCCTCGTGGGACAAGACTGGATGTCTAACGAGGCCTCGTACGAGCCCCATTACTCGACCCGCGGGGATGTCCCTTAGAATGGTTTCCTCAAAACATTCCTGGTACCTACAAAAACTGAATATGACCTCCTATGAAAAGTTCTGCAAATCCCATGTGCAAGCCAATAATCCTCAAAACCCAAACTGAAGCTCTAGTGAAGACCCCATATGGATCATCCTCCTTGTCTAGCTAGGTTGGATATTGCACCACCGAAACCAGAAAACAATGGAAGGGTTTTTCTAAACCCTAATGAGAAAATGGCTCCAAGATAACTCCAAAGAGATTAATCCAAATACACACCCCTGACTGAAATTCTACCCCTCCTTTTATCCTTCTTCCCTGACTTCTATAACTTTCCCCTTTTTTGACTAAATCAAATATCACTTCTAGATATTTCCCTTTTTTAACTAGATCATATATAACTCCTTTTGATTAAATCAAACATGACCCTTATCCCCCTCTTACTTTCACTTTAATATTAAAAGTGAATTTTAATAATGGTTAAGTAACTTATTAATATAAAGTGACTTTATTTTCTTAATGTCACTTTAAATACATAACATATCCTTATTGGGTGAGATTAAATAAGCCTTTTATGACTCCCTTTTTCTTCACTGACAAGCCACAAAAGTCATTTCCAATGCTTAATAGGGGAATCAAAAAATGGGGACATGAGAAATCCTCCCTTCCTAAAGGTTGATTTTCTTTAATCAATTCAATCACACCCATAGGAAAATCAAGTTGAACCAAACTGAAAAAAATGATGATCCCTAGGTCCCAAAAAATTCTGAAAGATGCGGAGCACCTACCATCCATGATACTATCCTATAATGTGATAACATCGGGGGCTTCTTGAAGGCCACCTCTCAGTGGAACAACTAGATAATGTGAAGACTAAATACGTTTTTCATAGAATATATTCCATAGGAAACTGATCCATTGCACCATATGAATAAGTTCCTGAAAGTAATATTTCACCCTCCTATACGTACCAGCTGCCACACTGTCAACCCAAAGAATCCTAGGGTCCCACACAAGAAGGGAATGATCATGTTTTGCCACTCTAGTCATAAGTATTTGACCCTCCTTCCTAGACTGTATCCTCCACTTCTTCATCCACAAGTTGTAGTGCCTCAAGGAGTCATCCTCACTATCAAGGATCCTATCCTACTAGTGAATCTCAATGGATTCATCTAATTCAACTATAAAATTAGGAATCGAGGAGAAATATGTGTGGTCACAAACTGATAGGGAATCCATGACACATAGTCTCCAAGTATCCAAAGAAAAATCCCTAATACTCCAGCACCCCCAACCTATTCCAATCATCCCATCATCATCCATACAATCTCCCAAACATCGTCTACAAATTCCCTCCCTATGAACAGAAGAGTCCCATAGGTGGTAAAGTCACCAGGATTCGAGAATAGCCTATGTAATGTGAATCACCCTCTACTCATAGCACTAGTCTATAAGGTGATAATACAAGAATCCACCTGACTACTCCTGATAATCCACACAATCATAAGTTGCATAAACTCATTCAATTCCTCCAAGAAACCACTCCTAATCCTTCCAAAAGAAAACTTCGGAAGGTCAAAATTGGTTCTCTCCTCTCTAATAATAGTTGAAATGTCAAACAATGTAATCTACGGGTCCCAAAATAATCCTAGAAAGGAACCACCATGTTTATGCTACACCATTCTCATCATCCCTGTCAGACCAAATCGCCTAGTCTGTGTTGTCCTCTCTTAGAACCCTAAGTTGAACTCCCTAAAGGGACTAAAAATGCTATCTTGGATCCTCCCCTGTGAAGGCGTCTCAGTGAAATATAAGCCTGCAAATCCATGACCAACCTTGAGGCTAGCCTATCGTATAGAGTAATTCTCTACCTCCCCTCTATTGACACCCCAAAAATTAAAGAAGACCAATAACTTCCATGACTCTTTTGATGCTTGTATGCATCAATCTATCACTCAGATGAATTCTCAGATCCCACCACCAAATTGGAAGTCCACCACTCCCAACAATTTCTAGCTGGTGTTGTGCCATACTGGTAACCATCATAGTCAAAATGAGCCAAGTCCTTGGTATGCCATCATCTAGTGGAAACCAAGTACTAGGAATCAACTCTATGCCTATTAAACTATTCAACTCCTACCAAACTACACTAGGTAATATTCTATCTCAATCACCATCAATGTACTCAAGTAATACGTAGATTCTAAACACCTCCCTGGAAGGTAGTGTTGTCACCTGCGATACCTCATTGTTAGGGACCTAACCCCTCATGGAGGTAGAATAATATATTTCCATGTAATAAAGGTCAATATTAATAAGGCCTAGCAATAAGGAAGAATAAGTCCAATGTAAGAAGACCTAATAGAAGCTTTCTCTTCTAGAAGGATCTTCCTCTAGATGGTTCTTTTGATAGACATATTTAGTATAAATATTAGTTGAGGGTATGCGAACTTTTGTCTTGGATATTATTGTAATAGAGCTCTACTCTGTTGGAGGTTTCTCCCTCGAAGAGGCAAGTGAACATTGCTCGTAGTAATCAAAGTGCTCTTTTTAATGTTATTATGTTATCCATTTGGTATTATTGTGGTGTTTTTCTAGTTATATTGTTGTTCATCTACCATTTCTAGTTATTTATTTATGTTCTACATACTTTTTATATCTGGAATATTACAAGTGGTATTAGAGCACCTTCCTTGGTAGGAAATTGTAGGGTTAATTTTTTTCAGGGTAGAGATGTATTCTGACGTCTTTAAGCTACATATATCTTTCGTTACATGCATAAAACCGTGCTCAGGGATTCATACATGCAGGGAATAAAAATGGTACTTAAGCGCACATCTCTTTTCCACCCTTGTAACCCCTGTTGGTACCCCTTTGAGTGGTAGCGCATCAAACAACACCTGTATATAGATCAACATAGATCTCCTGAAGTCCTCCATAGATAAACCGATCGGCCGCTTGACTTCTATAGTGCCACTGAGAACAACACTCAGGAAGATACTCTCTAGTACCTGGGTATTCGGGTAGTATGACTAAGGGCACGGTCTAGCCTCCTTAGTTGGTTCCCTGAGATATTGGGTCGAGTACTACTATTGTAACTTGCAGGTATATCAGAGAGCTATAGAACAGGGAAAAACCTTTTCTGTAGAACCCTTGAATACCTAACCCTTGGGACAGAAACAAAAAATAATAGACAAGATCTATTTCGGCACAATTGTGTCTCTTGCATTTGAGTTGCAAAATTACTACACCTTTCTTCCTATTAAGAATTTGGGCATTTCATCACTGCAATATTCTTCAGATCAGAGTATAACTATTTGAGACCTATTATGTTGGATTTCTCTCTTCACCCTTATCATAGTCATACCTATCATTTTTCATAAAAAAATAAAATAAAATTGTGGACCTGACCCCCTTCCAACACCCTTATTTTGGCTTTACCCCATTGGATTCAACTCTTTGCCATGATCGTTGTGATAAATTTCACCCATAACCCATTTTCTATGTGGTCCCACCTACCCCTTTTTGTGTCCCCTCGTCATCATGCCCATACTGGTAGCCAAGACTTGGAAGCTCACTTCACTACCTTTCACTCTAATTTCACAGAAATCCAACAAGAAGTACAACAACGCAGTGCCAATATTGCCACCATCAATCAAAATATGCATTCCTCCATCACTGCCTCAATTGCATAACTCAAACAAGATCTCAAACAATACATTACTACCCAACTTGAATGTATCGCTATCACAATTTGCGCCAATCTTCATATCTCTGCATATCTTCCCTTTTCTGACCCAACTTTTCATACCGAAGGCAAAACTTCCTCTCATTCCCATAATTTTCATCCCCATCACTTTTAGCATGACATACACCTTCTGTGTGTGGATGTGACCAAATTTGATGGACCAGATCCCACTGTCTAGGTAACTCAAATGGAACATTATTTCTGTTTGTGTGGCATTATGGATGACTTGGCCAAACTCCAATATGGTGTTCTCCATCTAGATCAAGAACGTTGGCAATGGTGGCAATGGAGAAAAATTTCCCGCCAAGGGTATGTGTCTTGGACACACTTTGTGGGAGAGATTTATGAATGCTTTGAAACTGACACCAACCATTTAGGCCATTTGACAAAGTTGAAACAATATGACACAGTGGAAGACTTTATAGCTTATTTTGATCGACTGGCTTTTCGTACAGAGGGCATGTCTGATGATTTTTTTCGAGAATGTTTTATCAGTGGCCTCAAGGATGAGATTTGTGCTCATGTCCTCATGGATCAGCCTTAGATTTGGGCGGATGCTACTAAAATATCTAAGGAATCACAACATGTTGTCTCTTCTCAAAATCGCAAACCCTCCTTTATTCCTCGCACCAAACCGGTAACTTTGAATCCTCCTTTTACTCCATTAAAGATCCAGAAATTGACCAGGGCCAAAATAGTTGAATGCCAACTCAAAGGCCTTTGTTATAATTGTGATGACAAATACTTTTTGGGACACAAGTGTAAGGAACAAAATATTTGTATGGCCATCTCGGAGGATGTTTCAGAAGAGGATGTTGAGGGTCCCCTTGTGTCTATGTCACCTAAACCCACTGACATAACCCCTCCCTTAGACCCTCTCGAAGTAGAACTAGTCATTTCCCTAAATGATCTCACTAGATTCTTTGCTCCCCAAACCCTCAAGCTAATTGGTTACATCAAGCATAGGAAGGTCATCATTCTTGTTTATAGTGGAAGAACTCATAATTTTATTCATCGCCACATTGCCCAAGAAACTAATTGTTATATCCATGCAGTCAATAATTTCCAAATCATGATTGCCAATGGTGGGTACATGAAATGTGGAGGGAATTGTGAAAATGTGCATCTCCAAATTGGTGATTACCATATGAAATATCATATGTTTTATATCAACATGGGAGTTTGTGACATTGTGTTGGGTGTATAATGGCTAAGGACTTTAGGTCCCATTCTCATGGATTTTAAGGAATTAACCATGTAATTTGACTAGGAGGGCCAACAATATAAGTTCCAAGGCATCACTGTCGGTTCCCAGGATATCATTAGTTCCCATTGCATGGAAAATATGCTCAAAAAAGGTCATTATGGAGTTATTTCCCAACTCCATGCCATACAAGATGTTAGCACTCTATAAATCTTCTTGACTTATAAACAAATGACAGAGGTAACTTTTTCAACCAACTTTGAGACCCGAAAGTAGCCTTTCGGATCTGGAGAGGGATCTCTTAGGAGACATTTTCTCAAAGCAGGATATGGATTTAAAGATGTTGGAAAGATTTAACACCTTTGCATAATAAGTTCTGGTTTCATTGGCGCAAGATAGAAAGACCTCGGGCTATGGAGTCGATTTAAGAAAATGATAGAAACAAATGAATCGGTGACTGAACATGAGAGGATAAAGGCTAAGCAAGAAACAATCTTCATTTTAAAATCGTTGTGTGTGGTGAGGATAAAACACATGAATCAACTCGGAGCACCACTGAGGGTGAATTCAGAATTAACTTTTAGAGGAAATACGTTTTGTCTAAATGGCATAAACAAGGGGCTCTGTGTGACGAATCCCAGGTTTGAAAATTCATTCTGATTCAGACAGAAAAAGATATGAATAAAGAGAACATGAATTACATATGCAAATAAAGGAAACAATACATCCAAATTCTACAATTAGAATCTTTTTATCAAAGCTACAAGACTTTTGCATTAAGTTTCGATCGAACTCAAATTACATTCAATAGACGCTCTCTATACTAATTTTTCCAACCAACCTCATGATGCAGCACCCCCTGCCTTAGCAGGCTTTGCACGACCTCTCGGTCTTAGGATCGTTCTTAATCTTCCCCATGAGTTGGATTGACTCTTTTATTTCCCCACAGGAATCTCCCACATGCTAGTGTGTATCCACAGGTCCTTCTTTGGAGCTACGCCTGTGTGAGCAAGCACTAAGCACCAACTCTTACCTATACAACCAACTGATATGACCACATCCTCCAACCGAAAAGTACTTTGGGTTTCATGACTTTCTGATCCCTAAAGTGATTTCCATTGACTCATTAATCCCTGAAACCTCGAAAAGGCTAACGGGTCCTTTGACTCCTCCCCTGATTTTTCTTGATGTGACCTCTGTCTAAAACCTCGGGATGAATCTTTCGGCACATGGGATTTGACATATCGACGAGCTACTATGAAACAAATCCCTCCTCCTGATAATGGAAACCACGATATATCCCTTCGCAAATCAACGGTTCTCAACTCCTACGATCTGACGGTCTTGATTCGATTGGGACTTCACGAATCGAGAGTTTGAAACTCTTGACACTAAGTCACAACCTTCTTTACTTCCCAAATTTTGAAACAAAAAAATTCAACCATGAGATCAATGACCCTCATTGATCTGAATATGATGGTCTCTATTCCTCCTAATCTTGTGAGTTATAAGAAACACTCGGCCTAGGTCTTCTCACTGGTTGACTGGTTCCAACGGTCCTCAACAAATCGATACTTCTCCTCGAATCATTTCCACTATCTTCTCATACTTCTGAAAGACTCCTCCGCCAAACACTCCGGTGTCAAACCTTCTGATATTTTCTGTCTGTTGGGGACTTCGACACTCGCCTTCCCTTGAACTCTTCAAGGTACTTTCCTTCCTGAGATTTCACTTGAAAACTCGAGGTTTTCTAGGGGATTCTTGCACACACTCCTTGCAGCATTAAAAAATAACCTTTGGTTATTTGACCCTTCGAATCTGTGCACTTCTTTACAACAACAGTCCTTCAAACTTCCTCTTTACTTGATAAAGCCTAAGGCTTCCACTCTCTTGTGCACTCCTTGCACGACTCTGTGCTACACCTGCACTTCTGCTGAACTAGAACAATGGTATCCCTCCTGATATTTCTGAGATAAAACTCAAAACTTCGCCAACGCACGCCTTGTGGACATTCACTGCACCCTTTGTAGGAATTATCAGGATGAGAAACAATTGAAACTCATACTTCTCTCCTCATAGACTTCATACATTCAACATGAAATTGCAAGCATAGAAATCACATTGAAATAAACGCATAACGGAGAAACAAAACAACTGTAAACATACCATTCAACAGATGTAGACAGTAAGCATAATAACACCATGAATGTGAGTCAAAGATTTATTATATTAACTCAAGTATTCCTGTACATGGTTTCTTCTCTGTGTTCTTTCTCTCTACAACTCTACAACTTACATAAATTCTTCATAATACAATGGAACAAGCGAGGGTGTCTTTTACGAGTTTTTCCTCTTACATATCTAAGTTATCTAATCAAAAGTAAAAGCTACCTACTTTACATTCAATACAATTAAATGCCTCCATATTCGACAGATGAGAGCAATGCTCAAGATCTATTTACAATCTCCAAAACATAAATGCAAATACGCTCTCCTATCTATTTCATTAATGCTTATTCATTCAAATTCAAAATGCTTTCAAAATGTGCGTTGGTGTGTTTCTAGCTGTCTTTGGATTTGCGCTTACTTTGCTGGCTGCTTACGATGCTCCTGCATCATACTCCCTTGGCTGACAAATTCATGAACTCTTGTTCATGAGCTCCTACACTGTCTGTCCATGTCTCTGGATATTTTCTTCACTTTCCCAACTGGCATATTCAATCGAGTGTCATTTCCACTTGACTAAATATTCAAAATATGTCCTCCTTCGGGTCTTCCTTTCGATTTTTTGATCAATTATCTTTTCCATTTGTGTCTTTTCAGCTACAAGCAATTATTTAATCCATTGAACTTCCTTGTGATTCTCTTTTGTTCTTGTTTCATCAGCCCTGTAAGGATACAGATCTGTTATGTTGAATATGGGTGATATTCCTACCCCATCCGGTAATTCAATCTCATAAGCATTTTCTTCAAACTTTCTTATGATCTTACACGGTCCAGTTTTCTTCATTTTCAGCTTATTGTATGTTCCCATTGGGAACCTTTCCTTTCTGAGATACACCAAAACCAAATAACCCACTTCAAATTGAAGTTCTCTCCTATGTTGATTTTCTCTACACTTGTATTGTTGGTTGGAATTCTCTAATCGCTCTCTAACTTTATTATGGAACTCTTGCATCTCTGCTGCAAAATCCTCTGCGCTAGCACTCCTGAATTATTTCTTCTCCAAGTCCCCTAATTCAAATACTCCTCTCGGCTACATTCCATACATGATCTAGAATGGGCTTTGTCCTTTTCTCCGGCTTGGTGAAGCATTATATACAAATTCTACTTGTAGCAGAATCTGATCCAACTGACTGTGATGTTCAACCACTAAACTCCTCAACAAATATCCCAAACTTCGGTTTATTACCTCAGTCTATCCATCTGTCTGAGTATGATATGCTGAGCTAAAAGATAAATTAGTCCCCATCTTTTTCCATAGGGTCCTCCAGAAATGACCAACAAATTTGGTATCCCTGTCCGATACAATACTCTTAGGTAAGTCGTGAAGTCTAACAACTTCTTTGAAAAACAAATTTGCAATGTGAGTTGCATCACTAGTTTTATGACATGGAATGAAATGTTCCATTTTAGAAAATCTATCGACTACAATAAATATTGAGTCACACCCTCTTTGCGTCCTTGGAATTCCTAACACAAAATCCATACTTATCACATCCCATGGCCTCTCTGATACTGGAAATGGCTGATACAACCCTAGATTTTGTCTTTTCCCCTTTGCATGCTGACAAATTCTGCACTTGTTCATGAACTGCTTGACATTTGTTCTCATCCTTGACCAATAATATGATCCATTCAATTTCACGAACATTTTTTCATGGATGAAATGTCCAGCCAATCCCCCACTATGCTTTTCCTTCAGAATATTATATCTCATATAACTCTTCAGTATACACAACTGATTACCCTTGAACAATAGTCCATCCTGAATCATATATTGAGTCCAATGGCTCCTGTCTCTGAGAAATGGATTCTCACATGCTTCATGAGCTTCTTTAAAATATGCATCATCTCTGTACATTTCCTTGAGGTTATCAAAACCTAAGGTCTTTACTATGAACTCCTGCAGAATCAAACATTTCCTGCTCAAAGCATCAATAACTTTGTTAGTAGTTCCAGAAATATGCTTTATAACAAAAGTAAAATTCTTCATGTATTCAACCCATTTTGCATGCTTCTGGTTCAATTTTTCCTGTTGAGTTATGAATTGTAAAGCATGGTTGTCGCTATACAAGACAATCTCCTTCGAAACCAAGTAATGTCTCCATTTTTTCAATGCCTGTATGAATGCATAAAACTCCTTATCATACATGGAATATTTTAGCTTGGTTTCATTCAACTTCTCACTAAAGTAAGCAATTGGCCCGTTTTCTTGGCTTAAGACCACTGCAATTGCAAATCCACTTGTGTCATATCTCACTTGAAATGTCTTGTTGAAATATGGTAGAACTAGAACTGGTTGTCCAATTATCTTCTCCTTCAGTAACCTGAAAATCTTATCTACTTCCTCTACCCAATGAAAGGATTTGTGTCTTTTCTGGACTGTGTCCATCATCGATGCACATATCCCACTGAAATTCCTGATGAATTTTCTATAAAAACTAGCCAATACATGGAATCTTCGAACTTCAAAGATACTCTTTGCTGATGGACAATCCCTGATTGTTTTTACCTTTTCAGGATCCATCTTCAATTCATTCGAAGAGATTACAAAACCCAAATAAATGAGTTATGTCTTCATGAAAGATTACTTCTTGAAATTGATCAACAACTTCTCTTACTATAATCTCCTCATCACCACAACTAAATGTTCCAGATGTTCTCCTTCAATCTTACTAAAGATCAGTATATCATCAAGATACATGATTACAAAGTTCCCAATGAAATCTTTTAATACTTCCTTCATAAGCCTCATAAAATTACTTGGCACTTTCGTCAAACCAAATGGCATGACAAGACATTCATACAATCCTTCATTTGTTTTGAATGTTGTCTTCCATTCATCACCTTCCCTCATTCTAATCTGATGGTATTCGCTCTTCAAATCAATTTTTGAAAAAAACTTTTCTCCACTCAAGAAATCCATCAAGTCATCCATCCTAGGTAAAGGGAATCTATACCTCATGGTGATTTTGTTTATAGCTCTTGATTTTGTACACATTCTCCATCCACCATCCTTCTTTGGACTTAACACTGTAGGTACAATGCATGGAATCAAACTTTCTCTAACCAACCCTTTGTCCATCAAATCCTGGACTTGTCTCTTAACCTCTTCATTCTCCTGCGACATCAATCTATACACTGCTTTGTCTGGTAAAACCACTCTAGGTATAAGATCAATATGATGACTTATGCTCTTGATGGGTGGCAACGAACAAGGTAATTCGGCCACTACTATGTCAGTAAATTCCCCCAGAAGTTCCTGAATTTCCTCAGGTAGATCATCTATATTGGTACTGGTTAAGATGAGTCTAGGTTTTCTCACCACCGCAAACTGCATTTCTTCATCTTTCTTGACTTCATCAAGAATTTCCTTCCCACTCATGAGAAGTATAGTATTGATCACCTCTATTTTTACCTCCTTGTCTTTAATTGGTAGCAACATGTGTGTCCTACCATTCTTCTTCAAGGTGTATGTGTTCCTTCTCCCATCATGAACAACATTTCTGTCATATTTCCATGGTCTCCCCAACAAAAGATGACATACATCCATGGGAATAACATCACATAAAATTTTGTCCTTGTATCCCCCTATTTCAAATTCAACTAAACATTGTTTAGTGACTATTACCTGATTTCCCTTTTGTAACCATGAGACTTTGTATGGGCTCGAATGTGCAATTGTCTCCAATTCCATCTTTTCCACCATTTCTATGGAGACTATATTATATGTGCTTCCACTATCTACTATCACCTTGCATACCCTATCTTTGGTATTGCAAGAAGTTCTGAACAAACTATTTATTTGGACTGGATTCTCTATCTCTTTCTCTAGCTTTAAGAGAATTTTCCACATCATTAAGGATCTTTCACCTTCTGCATCTTCTGCCTCAACATTTCTCCTCTACACTTCTCAAATGTGAGCTTCACCTCCATCTCTTTTCCTATCAGGACATTCAAAATACTTGTGTCTGATCTTTCCACAGAGAAAACCTTTTATCTCACCTCCTCTGCCTCTTCCTCTTCCTCTTGCTTATGGAAAAGTATTCCTGTCGGCATATTGTCTCCCCTGTGAACTTCCTCCTCTTTTAGGGTGAGTATGAGGTTTCTTTTCGTCTTCCTTCGGCTTCTGGGTTCTGTCCTGGGAAATTTCTTTGCCTCTGCTCTGAATTCAACCTCGGCCTCTTTGACCTTGCTTTCGAGGCAATTTCTCTTCATCTTTCAGGGCCATTTGATAAGAATTTTCAACATTCCTGATTGTCATCATGCTCATCTCATCTTGAATGTCATATATCAAACCATTCATGTATCTGGAGACCTTCTCATCATCACTTTCTCGATGACCTTCTCTAATGTTTATCTTGTAGAACTCTTCAGTGTACTCCTTCACTGTCATCATCTTCTATCTCAAGTTTTTCATTCTTCAAAACAGATTGATCTGGTAGTATCTAGGTATAAACTTGGATTTCATTTTTGAAACCATCCTATCCCAGCTTTTGATTCTTTGTTTTCCTTTGCAATGCCTATCAGACTACAGTTCATCCCACCACAGTGTTGCATTCCCTTTAAGTCTAGTGACGACATGTTTAACTTTCTTATATTCCTCGACATCCTCATAGTTGAAGCATTTGTCTAGAGCTCTAAACCAATCTAGCATCTCTTCAATGTCTAAGTTTCCTTCCTACATCAGAATGTACATCTTTTCTTTGGCTCTAATTCTTGCAACAACTATAAATAAATGTTCTTCTGCAGCATATTCGGCTACAACTTCTTCTTCATATCTAGCCTCATTTTCTCTTTCATCTTCACTAACATCTCCAACATCGACTGTTCGTCTCTGTGCTATCTCCATAACATCTAATCGATCACAGAGTTCTCGCATTTCCTTTTCCATGGATGGATCGGGCATTGGTCTATCTTGATGTCTTTTGGGCGACATTGTTCAAATCTGTTCCACGTAGAATTTAGAGTATGCTCTCTGATACCACTCTTGACGTAACACCCCCTGCCTCAGTAGGCTCTGTGCGACCTCATGGTCCTAGGATCGTTCTTAATCTTCCCCGTGAGTTAGATTGACTCTTTTATTTCCCCATAGAAAATCTTTGACACACTAGTGTGTATCCATAGGTCCTTCTTTGGAGCTATGCCTGTGCGAGAGAGCACTAAGTGCCAACTCTTACCTATACAACCAACTTATATGACCACAACCTCCACCTAAAAAGTACTTCAGTTTTCGTGACTTCGTGATCCTTGATGTGAGTTCCTTTGACTCGTTAATCCTTGAAACCCTGAAAAGGCTAATGGGTCCTTTGACTCCTCCCCTGACTTTTCCTGACGTGACCTTTGTCTAAAACCTAGGGACAAATATTTCGACACCTGAGATTTCACATATCGACAATCTTCTATGCAACAACTCCCTCCTCTTGATAACCGAAACCATGATATATCCCTCCAAAAATCAATGGTTCTCAACTCCCGTGATCTGACAATCCTGATTCAATCAGGACTTCATGAATCGAGAGTTTGAAACTCTCGATACTAAGTCACAGCCTTCTTTACTTCCCGAATTCTGAAACAACAAAATTCAACCATGAGATCAATGACCCTCATTGATCTGAATCCGATGGTATCTATTCCTCCTGAGCTTGTGAGTGTTGAGAAACACTCGACCTAGGTATTCTTGTTGGTTGACTAGTTCCAATGGTCCTCGACAAATCGGTGCTTATCCTTGAAGAATTTCCACCGTCCACTTAGACTTCCGAAAGACTCCTCTGAAAAACACTCTGATTTCAAACCTTTTGATATTTTTTGTCCGTTGGGTGACTTCGACACTTGCCTTCCCTTGAACTCTTCAGGGTTCTTTCCTTCCTGAGATTTCACTTGCAAACTTGAGGATTTATAAGGGATTCTTTCATGCACTCCTTGCGACATTCATAAATAACCTCTGGTTATTTGACTCTTCGACTCTGTGCACTTCTTTACAACAAAAGTCCTTCAAACTTCCTCTTTAGTTGATAAATCCTAAGGCTTCTACTCGCATGTGCACACCTTTCACGACTTTGTGCTACACCTGCACTTATACTGAAGATAAACAATGGAATCCCTCCTGAGCTTTCTAAGATAAAACTCAGAACTTCATCAACGCACGCCTTGCAGACATTCACTACACTCTTTGCAGGAATTATCAAGACAAAAAACAATTGAAACTCATACTTCTCTCCTCACAGATTTCATACGTTCAAAATGAAATCGCAAGCATACACATGACATTGAAATAAATGCATAACAAAGAAACTAAAAAATTGTAAACATACCATTCAACAGATGTAGACAATAAGCATAATAACACCATGAACGTGAGTCAAAGATTTATTATATTAACTCAAATATTCCTGTACATGGGTTCTTCTCTGTGTTCTTTCTCTCTACAACTCTACAGCTTACAAGGATTCTTCATAATGAATTGGTACAAGAGAGGGTGTCTTTTACGAGTTTTTCCTCTTACAGCTCTAAGCTATCTAATCAAAAGTAAAAGATACCTACTTTACATTCAATACAAATAAATGCCTCCATATCGTACACATGAGATCAACGCTCAAGATCTTCTTACAATATCTAAAACATAAATGTAAATATGCTCTCCTATATATTTCATTAATGCTTCTTCATTCAAATTCAAAATGCTTTCAAAATGTGTGTTGGTGCATTTCCAGCTGTCTTTGCCTTTGCGCTTTCTTTGCTGGTTGCTTACAATGCTCCTACATCACCTAGTTTACACAAAAATGATCCCCATATATATAAAAATAATGTCACCCTTGGCTGCTAGGGTCGAACTACTTCCTCCTAGAATCATGGATCCGTTTTCTTTGAAAGAGAACAATAACTTCAACGGATTCGTTAAAAATAGAAAACCCGACTTTGCCAAATCATAATCGTAACCCAAATATTCTTTACAATAATTGATCATGATCATAATTTGACCATATGGTTGTGATGAGTCATCATGTTCACTTCTAGACACTCTGTCACCCTTTCACAACAAGGTTGCTACACAACAGTAACCTACAACAAAAAATGCAACGAATTGTGCAGCAAACTAGGAAAATAGGCGTTAAATATCACATCCTATCTCACTAATAAAATAATATTTTCCAAATCCAAGAGAGGTTTTTGTATATAAGATTTTTATTAATAAAAACCTCTCTCGGTTTTGGAAATTCATTTCCATCTAGCCGTAATATGTGTCTCACAAACATGTCTCGGACAGGAAATCATGAAAACTAAAAAATAGGGCTCAAAGATTCCTTTGAATATCCAAAAATATGAAATGGTTTTCAAATATGAGAGTTTTTTTATTATTTGGTTTGTACTGAACAAAACCTCTCAGGTATTTTCAAACTTCCTCTCCGGTTGGTCAGAAAGTGATCTTGAATTTGACCACTAAACCAGTCATTTGTGCAGTGCGACCTGTAGCCTGTGCGCAGGAAAATCCTCGACACAAAAGCATCCTCTACATGAAAAAATCCATTGCATGATGAAATCCACTACGTGAAAGAATCCCATGTGTGACAACCCATTGCACGATGAAATCCACTATGCAAAGAAATACACCACGTAGCAAAATCCACTGCGAGACATCATCCTATGCTCGACAACATCCCATGCGCGACAACCCACTACACGATGAAATCCACTGCCGACAACATCCTATGTGTGAAGACCCACCACACGATGAAATCCACTGTGTGATGAAATCCTATGCATGATGACATCCTATGCACCACAACATCCTATGCATGACAACATTCCATACGAGATGAAATCCCCTGCGTGACAAAATCCACTGTGCGAAATAATCCTTTACTTGGTTAAGTGCTCTGTGCAACGCGTAGCAGTTTTTGCAGCACGTAGTTGCAAATGGAAATGGAAATAATAAATGATAAAATTCCATTTTAAACCGACCCTTCGAGATTTTAGATGATTCCAGGCATAAGAACAATATGGGTGCTAACAAGCATGACTTTGCAAATTGTTGACAAACCTCTAACCTTAGATATGAAAATCATGGTGCTAACAACTGAATCCAATGGGGATGCTATCCTCCCTGTGAGGTAGAAAAGAACATTATACCAGATGGCTATCCATTGGGTTTCTCCCAAACTCAACTTTCCAACTGTAACTTGTAACCTCTATCCACTGAAACCCCAAATCTGTATATGCTCAAAACTAAAATCCGAAACTAAGATGAATATGAAAATTGCATATTGCCAAAAGAAATGCTCATAGTACCGAGCTTATTCGCACTCCTACCTACCCTAACTTCTAAAAATATGTCAATCAAGTAAAATCAAAATGCCAATGAAACCATGCAAGAAATTTATCCACTTTTTTCTTTCTTTTCACATGCTTGCTCCAAAGCCTATTTACTGATAAGTCATTCAAAAATTTATCTATAAATTCAAATCTCAAAAAATTAAAAACATTGGGACTGTTTGCCACCTACAACAAAACTACAAATGGATCCTCCATAACATACATAAAACAACAATTATGTTTCACCCCTTCAACTGCATCCTTGTTTTCATGTAATTCAACCTATTAATTACCACAAAAATGCTGAAAAATATGTTGAAATTGATGGAAATAAAAATCTTCTGAATCAGAAGACAGTGCTGGCTAAAATGAAACCCCTAGTGGAAAGCAATCCATATCTAACACTGATGTTGATTGACCATCATATTTATTTCCAAGATGGTAGTTGATTACAGGCTGCACATATGAACTGAAATAACCTTCGATGTAATCAACAACAGGGTCATTAAAAGTATGAGAAGGTTGGTGATCCTATTCACTGATAACAATTTTATCATGTCAAACAATGTCACTATGAATGCAATCAGACGTCATTGTTTCCTCTATTATCTCATGATTTACTTTCAACAATTCAAAGGAAGAAAAATATAATGGAAGATAGTTTTCATTTGCAAGTCCATTGCTTTCTTCATATTCAACATCATGCCTGGATAATTTCTGATTTGAAACATTATAAAAAACATTCTTTAGCAATTCGAAAGAAGCAAAACACAATAGCAAGGTTCTTTCACCTGATTCAAAACCTTCTTCATTTTCTTAACTACTTTCATATGCACATTTTTCAATTTCTTTGGATTGCTGAACATACTCATTTTCAGATTCATCTTCAACCAATGGCTGCAATTTTGAACTAACAAGGCCTTCTACATAACAAGTAATAGGGTCATCAAACACATGAGAAGATTGCTGCAATTTCTTGTCAATTTTTTCCCATGAATCAATGTGATTTTGCATCAACACACATTCCTCTGCCTCGGTGATGATGTTTAAATTTTCTTTCAACAATTTAAACGAATCAAAGCATAAAGGTAAAGAATTTCCTTCAGCTGATTCGGTACTTTCTTCATATTCTTCTTTGTAGTTGTGATATGTAGGTTGATTGCTCTCATTACACTGCTAAAAAGGAACATTTTCTGATAGAGAACATGTAGATGGTTTTTCTAGGAAGTCATCATCATAATCATCATCATATTCATCATATATAGACAAATCAACAACATCTGCAATGTCATCTAACAACAAAAATCTTGGGACATCAACCTGCTCTTCAACAAGCTGATTTGCAAATTCATTTTCTTGACTATCTACAAATGAATAGATAAAACAATTAGCCCCATGCTTATCATGAGATGGATCAAAAGATAAATTAGCACCTTCTTTTTGAATGAGTGGAATATAATCCTTTGCAAAATCATCAACATTTAAAGCTTCAAGAGGACATATGATATTATTAACCCTCTTCTCAAGATTCAAATCAACTATTCTTTGTTCATATTCATTTTCATCTTCTTTAACATCCAACTCCTCATTTCTAATCTATTTACATGCTTGAATATTATCCTCAACTTCCTAAGCATTGTTGAACATCTTCTGCAAAGTCATAGACTTCCTCTCCATCAAAATAAAAGATAAGTTTGATTGAAAGGTTGTTACATAATGGAGCATTGCAGCAACTTCAGGAGGTTGGAATTCTTTAGGCAGTTTATAATAAGTACTAGAAAACCTTCTGCTGAAATTTGGGATGGTTTCATCTTTCATTCTTCTCATGGGATAAAACTATGAAAGGATTACATCCCATGACCTTATCTCACTCCAAAACCTACAGAAATCTTCCCTCAATTCATCCCATGAGCTAATTGACTGAGGCTGTCGATGTATGAACCATGCTTTGGCATCCCCTTGTAAGGACTGAGAAAAGGCCCTCATAGACACATCATCATGTTCGATCTCAAAAAGTTCTATGAAATGCTCAAAGACCTGAATACATTTTTCAGCTGATTGTCCATCAAGCCCTCTATTGAACCTAGGAAGATACTTATAATGTTTCATATGAAATTCATGGAGGATGGAAGGAAATTTAAGAGGACTGTATCTTTCTTTAATTATTGAGGGTGCAGGGTTAAGAACATAAGGTACAAGCTTATCTTTGGTTTCATTAATCTCACAAGAATGATCATGAACACAATATGTCTCAGAGGAAGGAGATTCATGAATATCGGTTATACAAGAAGGAGGTATACATACAGTTTGAAATGAAGAATATACAAGGGTAGATCTATGGGATTCATTTAAACACGGTAAGTGAAGAAATATTATTTTGAAAAACTTAGGAAAGGACAAGAAGATATTGATAAAACAGAAAAGTACTTCTTGAACTAAAATTAAGCTCGAGTAACTTATTTTTCCATACTCCTCTTCCATATCTTTTTCAATGGGTCTCATTCTCCAGTGGAGTCTTTGAATCACATTTGAAGCTTGATTGGAGTCGCCATGAAAACTTTAGCTCTAGATTCTTCTTCTAGTGGAATCACCTTCAACTAATTTTCTGATGCGTGGATTCACTAGAGAAGAAATACAACCAATATGTTCCTAAGTGTCTGTTTCTCTTAGACCTGAGAACTCAACCATGTCGTTCTTTCCCAGGGAAAATTTTCAATTTCATCCCCGACATCGGCGCCAAAATGTTAGCACTCTGTAAATCTGCTTAGCTGATAAACAGACGACAAAGGTAACGTTTTCCTCAGAATTTCTCTGCCAAGGTGTCCCTTCGGCTTGTGTTACCTCAATACAATATATTCTAGGAGATCATGGCTTACCACGGGGTTCTCATGGCTCAGCAGTATCCATTTTTTATTCTTTTACAACTTGATTTTAATATACCAAATATAAAATGTATGCAGAACATAAATAAAATGCCAGTAATGGAAGAATAACAACAATATAACCAGAACATTCACCACAATATCACTGAAATGATATAAGAATAACAACATAAATAACACTTTGAATCTGAAAGCAATGTTCACGGGCCTCTTCGAGGGGGCAACCTCCAGTTAAGTAGATCTCTATTACAATAATATCCAAGCTAGGGTTCTCATACCCTCGACTCCTATTTATACTAAAAAGAAGCATCTAGAGGAAGATCCTTCTAGAAGCAAAAGCTTCTATTATGTCTTCTTACATCCACCTTATTCTATTTTATTGAAAGGCCTTATTAATATTGACCTTTATTACATATGAATATATTGTTCTACCTATGTGTGGGTTAGGACCCTAACATGTCCTCCCCCTTAAAAACAACCTTGTCCTCAAGGCTTGAGATGAGGAAATTGTTGCAGAATGGTAGTTGGTTCCCAAGTGGCGTCTACTGGAGTTGTATCTTTCCACTGGACTATCACTTTCTTGATGGTTCTATGACTTAGGCAACGCTCACGCTGGTCCAAAACTACTTCTCATTGTAGCCAAATGGATCCTTCTTCAGCTAACTCTGGAAGGTTGGTTTGAATTTGGCACTTAGCTCCAATCACCTTCTTTAAGCATGAAACATGAAAAAAAGGATGTAGCTTCGAATGGTTGGGCAAAGATAACTGATAGGTGACTTGTCCAACACACTTGAGCATGGTATAAGGACCATAAAATATGGGCACTAGCTTCTGACAATGCTCGGCCTTGAGGGAAGTTTGCTTGTAAGGTTGCAATTGAAGAAACACCTAATCCCCTTCTGCAAACTAACGTTTAGAGCGACCTTGATCTTCTTGTTGCTTCATGCAATTCTGTGCCATGACCAAATTCTCTTTGAGGGTACAGAGAATAGCCTCTCTAGATGTAAGTATTAGGTCAATTGCCTGGACCTTCAAGGCACCTTGTAAGTATGAGAGAACTGAAGGTGGCTTTTGTCCATATACCGCTTCAAAAGGAGTCATGCGTGTAGTTGTATGGTATGAAGTGTTGTACCACCATTCAGCTAGGGGTAAGCATTGAGCCCACTAATTTTGATTTTCCAAGGCAAAACACCTCAAATATGTTTTCAAAAACTTGTTGACAAATTCTGTTTGGCCATCAGTCTAGGGATGATAAGTTGTGCTGAGATGCAATTCTTTTCCTTGTATCTTGAACAGTTCTTGCCAAAACTTTCTTTTGAAAGTTGGGTCGCGATCAGAAACAATAGAGTGTGGCATGCCATGAAGCTTGAAGACCTGATCCATGAATATTTGAGCCACCGTGGATGTTTTAAATGGGTGTTGAAGGGCACAGAAATGAGCATACTTGGAAAGGCGATCAACAACCACCATGATGATGGATTTATTTCTCAATTTGGGTAAGCCGGTAATAAAATCCATAGAGATATCCTTCCAAATAGCAAGTGGAATTGGGAGCGGTTGTAGTGTGCCCGACAATTTGACTCTTTCTCCCTTGTTGTGTTGACACACGTCACATTCAGCTACAAAATTACGAATGTCCTGTTTCATACCATCCCAGAAAAAGGAACGTTTGACCCTGTCATATGTTTTGGTGAACCCAGAGTGCCCTGCTGTGGGTGTAGCATGAAGCTCAGAAAGTACTGTGGATTTAAGCTTTGATTGTTTACTTAAATACAAATAGCCTTTGTATCGAAGTTCCTCATGGAGCCAAGAGTACCTTGGGGAAGTTGGAGCATTGGAATGCAATTGTTGGATCAACTGCGAACTTTTGGGATCTTGTAGCCATTCTTGGCGAATGGCTTGGATCCAATCTGATACAATGAATGAAAGATAAAAGAGGGATCCTTCATATTCATATTTTTGGGAAAGTTCATCCACAACCACATTGTCTTTTCCTTTATTATAAATGATCTCATAATCATATCCAAAGAGTTTAGTCACCCATTTTTATTGTTCTGGGGAGGAAATGTGTTGTTCCAGAAAATACTTGAGGCTTTGATGGTCTGTCTTAATTTGGAATCATTGCCCCAATAGATAAGGGACGCCACACATCCACGACATGTAGAATAGCCAACATTTCATTTTCATAGATGGATTTGCCCAGATTTCTTTCAGATAATTGCTTGTTGGTAAAGGCCAAAGGTTGACCCTCTTGCATAAGGACAACACCAATTCCTTTCCCTGAGGCATCACATTCCAACACAAAGGTCTTTGTGAAATCAGGAAGGGCAAGGACTAGAGTGGTGCACATGGCCATCTTCAAGGTTTGAAAAGCTTGAGTAGTGGCTGGAGTCCAAGTGAAAGAGTTCTTTTTTAGGAGAGTAGTGAGAGGTGCTGCAATCTTCCCATAATTCTTAACAAACTTGCAATAATACCCTATTAATCCTATAAATCCACGCAAGATCTTAAGAGTCTTTGGGTGAGGCCAGTCTTGCATAGCTTCAATATTTTTAGGATCCACCCTAATGCCATCTTTGCCAACCAGATGACCCAAGTATTCTACTTTTGAGGTGCCAAAAGCACATTTAGACTATTTTAGGAAAAGTTAGTGCTGAGAGAGTAGATGGAGAACTCGATCCACATGAGAAATATGTTTTGTCTAGGTTTTTCTATAGATGAGGATATCATCAAAGAAAACTAAGACAAAATGGCAGAGAAAAGGATGGAAGACATGATTCATGAGGCTTTGGAAGGTGGAGGGGGCATTACACAAGCCAAAGGGCATGACCAAAAACTCATAGTGGCCCTCATGAGTTCTAAAGGCAGTCTTGGGAATATCTTCCTATTTCATACATATTTGGTGGTAGCCTGAACAAAGATCCAGTTTAGTGAAGAATTGGGCACCACTCAATTGATCTAGGAGGTCATCAATGACAGGAATGGGGAATTTGTATTTGATGGTAAGTTTGTTGAGGGCACAGAAGTCAAGACACATTCTCCAAGAACCTTATTTCTTTAGGACCATGACCACAAGAGACGAATAGGGGCTCATACTAGGGTGGATAATGCCTGCATTAAGGAGTTCCTAGACCATTTTTTCAATTTCATTTTTTTGGGAAAAGGGGTGACGATACAGACAGATATTGGGAGGAAGGATTCCTGGTACAAGGGGAATGGAATGATCACAAACACCATGGGAAGGAGGGAGGCCTTGGGGAGTGGAAAAGACCAATTGATGTTTACAAAGGATGGCTTAGAGGTCTTGCGGTACCGGGGGTGTCTCTATTGCTTGTATGGCATGGAGTTGGGCGATAACACCAGAATGACCCTTTTTGAGCAAATTTTCCATGTGATGGGAACTAATGATCTCAGTTGAACCAACAGTGATGCCTTGGAACTTATATTGGTGGACCTTTTGGTCGAATTGCATGGTTAAGTCTTTAAAATCCATGAGAATGGGACCCAAAGTCCTTAGCCAGTCTGCACCTAGCACAATGTCACAACCTCCCATGTCGATAGAAAACATAGGGGATTTCAGGTGGTAGTCACCAATTTGGAGACACACATTTTCACAACACCCTCCACATTTCATGGAACCACCATTGGCAATCATGATTTGGAAATTATTGATGGCATGGATGTAGCAATGAGTTTCTTGGGAAATGCAGTGATGAATAAAATTATGGGTGCTGCCACTATCAACTAGAATGATGACCTTCCGATGATGGATGTAACTGATTAGATTGAGGGTTTGGGGAGCAGAGAAGCCAGTGAAAGCAATGAGGGAAATGATTGTTTCTACTTCGGGAGGGTCTGAGGGAGGAGTTATGCCAGTGGATTCAGGTGATTTAGACATAGAGGGGGTTTCTTCATCTTCTTCCAAAATATCCTCAGGGATGGAAATAAAAATATTTTGTTCTTTACACTTGTAGCCCAAGAAATATTTTTCATCACAGTTATAACAAAGTCCTTTGAGTTGGCATTCAACCATTTCAGCCCGGGTCAATTTTTGGATCTTTAGTGGAGTAGAGGGAGTAGTGGGATTTATGGGTTTAGGGAGAGGGATGAAAGAGGGTTTACAGTTTTGAGAAGATACAACCTATTGTTCTTCTTTATCTCTTTTGGTATCCTCCACCCAACTCTCAGGCTGATCCATGAGGACATGGGCCCAAATTTCATCCTTGAGGCCACTGATAAAACACTCTCGAAAAAAGGCATCAGGCATGCCCTCTGTTCTAAAATCCAGGTGCTCAAAGGCAGCTATAAAGTCTTCCACTATTCCTAATTGTTTCAGCTTTGTAAAATGGCCCAAATGGTTGGTGTCAGTGTCAAAGCATTCATAAATCTCTACCACAAATTGTGTCCAAGCAATATACCCTTGACGAGAATTTTTTCTCCATTGCCAACGTTCTTGATCTAGATGGAGAACACCATACTGGAGTTTGGCCAAGTCATCTGTAATGTTGTATAAAGAGAAGTAATGTTCCATTTGGGTTACCCAACCAGTGGGGTCTGAGCCATCAAATTTGGTCACATCTACCCTTGGAAGGCATAGGTCACGTTGAAAGTGATGGTTCTGCAAGGTATGGGAATGAGAGGAATGGTAACCTTCAGTATGTGGGGGTGAGGAAGAGGAAGGGTTATCTGTAGGGATATGCAATTTGGTGCAGAGTGTCGAAAAGACTGATTCAAGCTGGGTGGTGAGGTCTTGTTTGATTTTTCCCATTGAGGACTGCATGGTTGTATTGATGGTGGCAACATTGGCACTGAGTTGTTTCACTTCTTGTTGGGTATTAACGACACTAGATTGCAAGGTGTTGAAGCGAGCTTCCAAGTCTTGGCTACAAGTATGGGCCATGAGGATGGGGGAACTGAAAAGGGGCAGGCAGGGTAAAACATTTTTTGCCAAAAAAATGATATGGATGAATGTGATAAGGGAGAAGACATGAATCCAATGGAATAGGTCTGAAATAATGGTGAAAAAATTTCTAGACTTTTTTTTTTTTACGAAGTTATACTCTGGTCTGAAGAATACTGCAGAGAGGAAATGCCCAAATGCTTAACCAGAAAGAAATGTGTATTTACTTGGCAACCCAAACACAGTTGCGCGATAATAGATCTTGTCTATTTGAATTTGTTTATGTTTCTATCCCCAAGGGTTAGGTATTCAAGGGTTCTACAGAGAAGGGTTTACCTTGTGCTATAGCTCTCTGATATACGTGTAGGGTCTAACAATAATACTCCACCCAATATTTCAGGGCACTAACTAAGGAGGATAGACCGTACCCTTAGTCATACTACCCGACAACCCAGGTACTAGAGAGTATCTTCCAGAGTGTTGTTCTCAGTGACACTATAGCAATCAAGCGATCGATTGGTTTATCTAAAGAGGGCTTTAGGTAATCTAGGCCAATCCGTACACAGTTGTTGTCTGATGCACTACCACTCAAAGGGGTACCAACAGGGATTACAAGGGTGGACAATAGATGTGCGCTTAAGTACCACTTTTATTTCCTGCATATATGAATCCCTCAACCACTGGTTTATGCGCGTAATGAAATATCTCTATGGATTAAAGACGTCGGAATATGTTTGTACCCTGGAAAAAAATTAACCCACACTTTCTGTCGAGGAAAGTTCTCTGATACCACTTGTAATATACCAGATATAAAATGTATGCAGAACTAAAATAAAATGCTAGTAATGGCAGAATAACAACAATATAACCAGAACATTCACCGCAATAACACTGAAATGATATAAGAATAACAATAGAAATAGCACTTTGAATCTAAAAGAAATGTTCACGGGCCTCTTCGAGGGGGCAACCTCCAGTTGAGTAGAGATTTATTACAATAATATCCAAGCTAGGGTTCTCATACCCTTGACTCCTATTTATACTAAAAAGAAGCATCTAGAGGAAGATCCTTCTAGAAGCGAAAGCTTCTATTAGGTCTTCTTACATCCGCCTTATTCTATTTTATTGAAAGGCATTATTAATATTGACCTTTATTACATCCAAATATGTTTTTCTACCTATGTGCAGGTTATGAACCTAACATTGATAGCCTTCCGACTCAGCTAAAGTTAGGGATGAAGGTTACTCTCCTTCTCTTGACTCAATCATAGATAGGGACGAAGGTTACTCTCCTTCTTGTTGTGGGTGGGAAATCCCTCCTATGGACTAGCACTAAGGGTTTTATCATGCATGCAGAAATGACCTAAAGATTCTTACATTTTACCATCATCCCATTCCTAAACCCCCATTACTCATATGTAAATACAAGGCTAAAGAGATTAAGTTGACATACCTTATTTTTCATGTTTGATGTCGATCCCTTTTTGCGCTTGGTCGTTCTTTGACTGCAACTCTCCTCCCAATGCTGACCTACATTCACTAAAGACAAACAAAGAACTCCACATGCATTTGATCTATGAACTAATGGGTTAGAGATTTAATTAATCATACAATCAATATCCCAATAATGACAATCTCATATGGTGGGATGGGAAAATAAATTCTTTTATTAACTTCACAATGATACCTTACAATGATAAAGTTGGCTACTACTCCTCAATCCTGGTCCTGTGCTCTTCTTCCACTGTCTTCCAACTTCTTTTCTCTATACTTCTCTTTTCACAAGGATGGTTAAAGATTGGGACAAAGGGAATGCTTAATTGGGTATAATTTATTTACTATGATTCTCCTCCTTTCAAATGTGACCGCTAACCCTTCTTTTATAGGCTAGAAGAAGCTAGGTATTTGGTCGACTGACCGACCATGCATGGGTGAAAGGTTTAGTTAACTTACCCAAAGATGTGCATTCTGTCAACAACTTTCCTTTTTCTGTTCTTTTGCAGGTACACGCGGGTTGTCTTGGGTAAACTAGCGTGTACACGCGTGCAATAATGAAGCAGGGTGTGTGGGGCTTTATAAAAGGGGTTTTTAAGAAGAGTTGTTCAGTAGTGTTTTGGAAAAGAAGGAATATGAGATGGCTTGAGTCCAGGTAAGCATGTTTGGTGCAAATTAGGGTTATAATAGATGCCCCCTAAAGTGTGAGGTCAGAAGTGCATCTGATGGCCAAAATACATTAACAATCTTCACCAATGTTCTGAACATGTCAGCCCAGGGACCAGAAATTAGGAGGTGCCATCTGAAAAATAATAATTGTCTCACCGAGGTGGGAATACCCATGCTCAGGATAAAATAAAGTCATGGCTACCAATCAAATACACTGTAGATCCATGTCATATAACTATATAAAGTGTAGTCGTGAGCAATACACAATGGAGCTACATCTCGAAATCAAAAAGATATACATGTAGAGTATCCATCTTATAGAAGTTGATAAGGCCTGATGGCAAGAGATGGGGTCTTCAAGGCTCGATCAACAACTTAAAAATCTTCAAAACTTGGGTAGGAGTGTAATATGAGTGTACAAATTCAATACATAGATATCTTTGATGGCTCAACGGTCGTGGATTAGAGAATATTGATGATCGGACTGAAGGCTTCATTGATTTCGAACAAATACTTGATTGAAATTTGAGGATGGTCAGGCATGAGGGAAAGAGACAAACTACAGAAGGGCCGACTTAGTCTTGGTAGAACTTCCCTTGGGAAATCTCACGACAAATGATGAGACTCAGACAGCATGGCATTTGACATAAGTTCATGATGTAGGAGGCAATGCAAACTCTCTATATGTTTGGAAGAATAACCAAATAGAGCAGGACACAACTCTATGTAGTAATAAAAGCCTCCTAAGGTCATATTAAATCGCAGAGCTTGACAAACAAACGAAAGGATGTGCTTTGTCCAAGGGCGACTCATTGTGCTGCCAAAAAAGAAAATACTTTTCCCTTCCTCTTTTTGGTGTATATTTGATTTTTTTTTGTATTTTTCAATAATGTTGGAAATCTTGAAAAATAATAAAAGAATGCTACATTACAAAGGAGGATCGAGTGTCCCAAACATACTAGTTCCAAGCGCACGGAACACAGGGATTCTCAGGGCAAAGGGACATATGCAAGAAAAGGACACTCGGGAAAAATCCTCCAGGGGCCAAAGATGTCAAGAGGTAGAGGCAAAGTGCTACAGGGTTTGCATATAAGGCATGCTTCAGATGGTTCAGTTGAGAAAAACATGGAGCCGACATTAGGCCGAAGACGCAGGTATGCAAATGAGATTAATAAAACACACAATTGTAACGTCCTACGATGTAATTTTAACGAGCCCAAAGAAGGTAAGATTGGTGGTTTTTCATATTTAGAGAGTTTGAAAAATGTAAAAGGAGACTCCAATGGGGTATCTTTTTCGAAGGTAGTCTATTCGGTTCGAAAAAGGGGTAAACTAGCACCGATAAGATGTCTATTCAAAACCATTTTAACGAGTGTGATAAAAACAAGATTACTCGAGCATTTTTTCATTTTTAAGGAGTCTGAAAAAATCTTAACTATGGACTCCGTCAGGAATGTTCTTTTGGACCATTTTAACGAGTGTGAAAGAATAAGGTCACTCAACAATCTTTTCAATTTTAGGGAGTCTGAAAAGAGCTTAACTATGGACTCCGTGGGGGTTCCTTTTTCATAAATTTATTTCCTCAGTCCTGAAAAAGGGGTAAAATTATACCTGAGGGTACTCTTGAAGCCTTTAGAGTATACCTTTGTTCGTACAGTTGACCGTCCAGACCAAAAAAGGGGTAAACTACTGCTGGATAGATGTGACTTCAAATTTCAGTTTAACGAGTGTGAAAGGCCATAAGATCGCTCGACAATCTTTTCATATTTAGAGGGTCTAAAAAGGGATTAAAATAAGACCCATTATGTTTTGGGAGTCCCGTGGGTGAGGTCAAGAGTCATGCAAATGAGGCTCAAATGTGTAATCAGGAAAAACTAAAAGGACTCCCAAGCCTATAGTCATTAGTGACAGCATGGACACCATAATGCAACCAGGATCTACCTAGGGCATCCATTTTCCAGTAAGATCTACCACCAAATCGCGACACTTCTAAAGAAACAATGATGGTTCCGTGTCGCAACCTGATGGGATCGATCCTATGGAAAAGGGATAAAGACAACGAGATACAAAAGTAGGGGTGGAAACCTAACCTATATGCTCAAGTTGACCTTCTGAGGTTTTTCCCATGGACCATCAAAAGTGACCCAAAACTCCAAAAAATGTCCTGATACTTGAACGTAACTTTCCATAGAAATTCCTGAATCACTCTAAATGGTTTTCAATTTAGAGAAAATGATAAGGGGGGCAAAAAAGTGACAAAAAAGGGCCAAAAAGTCTAAAAATAGAAGCTGGAAACTCATTATCACCATTGTTGATTTGGAAATTGACTCTGGCACAAAAAAACCCTTTGGTTGAAGTGGTGATTCCAGGAGCTACATTGAACGAAACAACCATCCGTCTGAACCAAGTAAGTATAAACTACCTCCTTTTGCCTTTTAATTCTTTATATATGCATTTAATTTGTTTTTTGGGGGGGGCATTGACCTCCAAAAGGTCGGCCCTAGGTCCACGCGAGTTGTCTTATGACAACCCGCATGTACACTCACTCTGTCTGATGTCAGAGCATGTGTACACGTGACTGTCATCACAACAACCTGTGTGGACCCTCCAATGAGTGAAAAAAAAGTTTAAAAAGAAAGGCCTAACCCTCTTAAAATTTTCCCATGTGCAGGATGTATGTGCAATGGAGAGAACGAGAACACGAAGATATTAGTGCACTAGTTAGGGAGGACCCTAATGTTGTGGTGGTGTTAATGCAATGTGGCCTGCTGAAGTTCTTTCTGTGTCCTTTCATGAGAGCACAACCTAGCCTACTGAATGCCTTCGTTGAATATTGGCACCCTGATGCAGAAGATTTTATGCTAGAGTCGTAGTCATTGGTGCCCACTACAGAGGATCTATACTTTTTGACTGGCCTCTCTAGAAGAGGGGAGCCAGTCAATTTTTGGACATTTCCTAGTGAGCCTCACAATATATCAGAACTGTTAGGAATTCATTATGAGGCGGGTACAGACCGATCGATATTGCAAGTGCCAATAAGCAGGATCACCGATTTATCACTACGGGCGATTGTGTTTCTTATTGGGCAAATGACTGGTTCTACAGCTCTACATCAGGCATCCCATGCACAGATGAACTGTGTAGTCCAGTTCTTAAATGCATAGATATTTGACTGGAGCACTACACTGTTGGATTGTATGAAGAGACAGTTGATAGATTTATGGTTGCAGATGCAAAGGAACTTCAGGTTGGTGATGATTCTATGCTTTTTCTTCTTTGAAAGAGTTCCTAGTTTCAGTCCTCAAGTGGTGGTACGAAGACATCAGGCCTCTCTTCTTGTGGTTTGCATATGGGCAGTGTTGTTGCCATGATAGGGTGGTGGAAGGACAAATGAGTCCTTTGATGATGACTTTTTTTCTTGGTTGTCATGACAGATCCCATTCATAGAGGATTATTCCTATGCTAGGATTGATTTCTTGAGAGATCCGAAGATCCTTATACCTCCAGGTGAAGAGTGAGGCGAGATGGGTAAGTTTGCATCATTTTTTTTTTTGAAACATATATAATTTTTATGTTTTTATATATATATAATTTATTTTATACCAGAGTATTTGACAGATATGTGTCTATTGTGTGTAGATGTGGGACCAGTGCGACCTGTATATTATGCGAGGAACAGGCGTCATCCTTGGCCAGGGGCTGCACCTGCCACCGCAAGAGGACCAGTAGCAGCAGGAGAGCTTCCAGCCGATGAGGCTGAGAGGGTTTTGAGACGAGTTGAGTGAAATTTTACCTTTCTCACTCGCACCATCCCCATGGTAGAGATTAAGGATCTTCCACCATCTATGCATCCTCATGTAGTGGGGGCACTACAGACATGGGTCCGAATATTCCGGCGTTTGGCAAACACTATTGATTATTACAATAGGGCCCACAGGCCCTGACCTTAGTTAGTCTAGACTTTTCACGTGTCAAGAGCTCTACTTGTATATATATTTTGAGGGCATAAGCCCCATGACTCATTATTTGTCATATTTTTGAGGCGCTTGCGTCCACCTATGTACTCTGATGATGATGATATTATATATGGATTTTTATGTATTTTTGTGTTTTATGGATCATATTTTCCTTTAAAAATGTATTTACATGTTTATGTGTATGTATTTTTATATGTGTGTGAGATGCCAATCTAAAATTTGATTAGCGAGAGTATCTATAACTTGGTTTAATCTCCTAGGAACATGAAAATATGTAATATAATCAAAGTTTCATTCTAAGAGATGTACCCTAAGGAATATTCGGTGTAAAGTTGGATGATGAACATGGTAGTCTCTATTTAACTGGAACATAACCAATTGAGCATCTAAATAGACCCAGAGACGAGAGATACCAAATGATAGGGTGTCACAAAGCACCTCAATAACTACACTGTAGTCGGTGCCATTGTTTGTGGTGTCACCTAAACATATACCTCCTGAAGATAATAACTGGCCTTGAGGTGTAAAAGTTACCCAATTTGTAGAGGCAAGCCTCTGAGTATGCCGACTAGCACTGTCTGCGTACCCAATGAACACCTCTGATTCACTTAACATCTACCACAGTGACAAAAGATAACATAAAAAATTGACACGTCCATAATACTAAACGAAACCAGAAAGTAATAGTACAAAGACTATACATATGTTACAAAAAGTTACCCAATGTGACCTACCTATGAGTACTACTTCTTGAGGTAGAGCCCATTTCTAGGCTCTGCCAAATCATTTCCCTCAAAGTCAACCAGACGATAAGAACCCTTTTTTAGAACCTCTTTTATGATGAACGGTCTGAACCACATGGTTTTGAATTTGCCTGCCCCCGAGGGGTCCTTATCTTGGTCATAGACCAGAACAAGGTTGCCTTCAAAGAAAATCTGAGGATGAACAGACCAATCATACTGACACTTGACTTTTTTTTTGTGAGCCTCATTGGCTAGGGCCGCATCACGACGCTGCTCAAGGTATAATAATCGTTCTTCAAGTGGAGAAGTGTCACAATAACTGTACTTCCAATCTTAGGGATGAGATCTCACATTCTATAGGCAAGACTGCTTCCATCCCGTAAACGAGTTGAAAAGGTGAGAAACCGGTTGTAGTCTTAACAAACTTTTAGTAAGCCCATAATTCCGAGTATAACATCAAATGCCAGTTTGACTTGGATGAGTTGATCTATTGTTGTAGGATGGTGTTAAGAGTTTTAATTACAACTTCCACCTGACCATTTTCTTGTGGGTAGTAGGGTGACGAATTTTTTTGCTGCAACCCAAGATTTGATGTTAATTCGATCATCATCTGGTTCTGAAAGTGACTACCATGGTCAGTGACAATCTCTCTCAGGACACCGAACCTTGCTATTATCTGGTTGAATAAAAAGAGAGTTGTAGTCTCTCCATCATCTTTAAACGTTGGCATAACTTTGACCCACTTCGTGAAGTAGTCTACGATGACAATGATATAACGGTGCCCCCTTGATGAAGGAGGGTTACATGTAGTGTAATTAATCCCCCACTTGGTGAAGGGACCAACTATGATGATAGGAAACATAGGAGCGGGGTGTGCCCTCATCTTCTGAGAGAAGATCTGACATGGGTGGCACTTCTTGACCGATTCGATACAATATTTGATTAGTGTTGGCCAGAAGTAACCTGCTCGTAAAATATTTTGGGTTGTTTCCAACCCAGACAAATGACCGTCACATGCTCCAGTACGAAAATCGTTAAGCATGATAACTACGTCTTCATGAGTGAGACATCGATGCATGATGCAGTCTACACCTCTTTGATACAATGTATCGTCGAGTATGAGATAATTCTTATCTTGATGGAATATATGGTGACGTTCATCATGAGAAGAAGAGGTTGGGTACTTCAAAGTCTAGAGAGAGACAAGTATACCTCCATACTAGGGATCCAAAGACGTGATCAAAAACATATCTCCTCTAATAGGTGATTCTTCGGGCATAAAATCACCTGACCCAACCAGAAGTTCCAAAATAAGTTTTGTGAAGACCAATGACTCTTTGGATTTTGCCGAAACAAAATATAAGTCAAATTCCTGGAGGATGACTATCCATCTACTGATCTTTCTTCCTATTACCCATCACATCAACATGTATTGAAATGGATTCACAATGACAATGACGGTGGTCTTGCAAAACAAAACATAATGACGGAACCGTTGAACAACATGGACTGCTACCAAAACAAGTTTTTCAATATGAGAATAATTGAGTTTCGGTCCGACGAGGCCTCCGCTCAGGTAATAGATCACATATTCTAAGAGAAAATGATCTTCCTGAACTAAGACCATGCCAATGGTTGACTCTGTTGTAGCCAGGTGTAATAAGAAATATTTGTTATAGTTGTGTGGCCGAAGAAGAGGGGCAATTGTGAGGGCATGTTTCAATGCTTCGAAGGAGCATTGAGCAGAATTGTCCCAATTAAAAGGAACGTCTTTTTTTAGTAAGCACATAAAGCCCTTTGTGATCTCTACATAGTTGGCGATGAAACGCCTTAAAAAATTATCCTTGCCCTGTAGACTTTGAAGTTGAAGGATTGTGTGTGTGGGAGGTAACTGAACTATTGCCTCAACCTTGAGAGGATCTACCATGATCCCTGTTGTTGACACTATGAAACCTAACAAACATCCCGATGTTACACAAAAGATGCACTTATTTGGATGATCACTCAAAGATAAGTTGGAGGTGTGTGGGATGATCCGTTCTTTTGCTAGATCGAGATGCTAAATCATCTAAATAGGCATCGACTATATGCTTGAGATCATGGAAAGAAAAAGACATGGCCCGCTGGAAGGTAGCTCCATCATTTTTGAGGCCAAAAGGAATCTTACGATAGGCAAATGTACCCCATGGAAAAATGAATGCAGTTTTGTGTTGGTCCTCGGGTTTGATTTGTATCTGATTATATCCCGAAAAACCATCCATTAAAGAAAATGCCTCGCAACCTACACATTCATCAATTATCTGGTTGATGAATGGTGTGGGAAAATTATCTTTTGGACAGGCCTTGTTCAAATCCTGGAAATCTGTGCATACATGAATTGTGCCCTATTTATTATTGATCGACATAGGATTTGACACCCATTAGGTCAAATGGATCAGATAGATAAAACCAGATTTTAGTAGTTTTTTGACTTCAACCTTAATGGTTGTTGCTTTCCTAGGATTAACCGGATGAATATTCTACCGAACTAGCTTGGCATCAGGATAAGTTATGATTTCATGTTCGACTATTTTTGGATCAATGCCTAGCATCTCCTAGTAAGACCAGGAAAAAATGTCGCAGAATTATTTAAAAATATCTGTGTAGATTTGAATCTCTTCGAAGGAATAGTCAGCTTCGATGAAAACATTATCCACGACACTAGGGATTCTGGAGATATTAATTGGTATATTTTCTGTGATAGTTTCCATATTACCCTCGACATAAAACTCATGTGTAGATAAGGGATTAATAGGACAAGAACTATCTCTAGTCATAGTCAAGGTGAATTCTCCTGCTTCGATTCGGCTTAACTCTGGGAGGAAGTATGATCTGTGATGGAGATCGTCCCAGGGTTTGGATGGACTAGTCATTGCTTCAATTATTGCTTCGTCGGAGGGAAATACTAAGTCTAATGCATAGGTATCATTGAGAGAACCTTGAGCCCAAATAGGCTCTGGAATTGGATCTAACTCTTGTGCAGGAGTTGGATCGGTGTCGATCGAAGCTTGCTAGACTAAAGAGTATGCTACTTCAGTTTTGGACAAGGGCATGGACATGCCAGAGTGCCCTTGCCCTTCCATCATGGCTGATGGGGAAGGAATTATCCACAAATCGTTGAAGTAAGCCGTGCGAAATGATGAAACTTGAAAAATATCAACCTTATGGTGGTCTGATATGAACTTGACATCACCTTGAGGGGGCAAGTAATCAAAGGTACCCATCAAAGATGGGCACAAACCAACTACTAAATTGACTACACCTGGTTGGGGATTATCAATCATCGAGACCGCGGATGCCCCTAGTGAAGGGTCAGGCCTGGAGAAAGATAATTGATCAATGGTCACAATCCGGTCCTCATGTGGAAACAATAAGACTCGGAAAACTGTAGCAACCACTGCTTGCATGGCATAAGTCTAACTCCTTACTAACAAGAGATTGTAGTCGAGGGATGCATTGACTACTTCTACCTTGACGCACACGGTCTTCCCTCCTAACTGAACGGGGAAAGAGGGAATGATACCATGTGGTTAGAATGAACGACCATTGAAAGAAGTGAGAAGAGTAGGTGACAGAGACAAAATGGGCTGGCCAATGGCCTTCCAACATGCCAATGACATAATTCATGTCGAGGCACCCTCATCAACCACCGTGCAAAAAATGTTCCGAGTAAAAGTTTTCATGGGGTAAGCCACTACTATCTGAAATGCTACATGGTACGACTGATGAGGTTTTAAGTCAGTTGTATCTAGCATGATTGTACTTGGATTAGAAGTGTCGGTAAATCCTAAAGTGTCTAACAAGGCTTTCCTCTAGGAAGGGCATCTTTGGAGGACCTCCAAAGAGGACATCGTACAAGGGGTTTGAGACAAATCCTCCACCACAGAATAGTTCTGTGCGTCCCTTGCATTTGGATTGTGAGAAGCTATCTTGAATGCCCCTTTTGGGATGCGTGTCATTGTTTCACCCAAAGTCTTCTCGATCTAGAGAGGAAGAGATGGGATTTCATCTTCTTTTCCCTTCTCAGAAGTTCTTGGTTTACTGTATTCATGCACTCTAGTCGATATAAAAGCATCACCTTTCATCATATACACATTCGCGGATGTCGGATTATTCAAAGATGGAGAGGGTCCATGAATGCCCCCTTCCGCACTTGTAGAGGCTTGGGTTAGGTTTTTCCCATGTTGAAATGGATTGGTTAACACGACAGTCTGTTGTTGTGTCACAAAATTTTGGGCCTCTACAAGCTGAGGACATTGGTGGGTCGGGTGGTCTTCTGCGCACAGGTTGCATGGATACCTCACCTTTTGTTTCTTAGTGTTGCCCCCGCCAGCATTATTAGTGGTTTTCTTATCCCCTTTTCCCCTCTTTCATTGTTTTTTCTTTCCATCAGGCTGGGTGGCCTTTCGATTTTTTGATTTCACTATGTGTACATCTGATGTTTGGGTAGGGGGAGCAGCCAAAACAGTAGTTTGGCTGGCCGTTGTGTGTTGTATAGACAATTGCTGCAATTGCTTCGTCAGTTGTTCAATGGAATTTGTTTGTGTTGAACCAACAATACCATCGACATGTGGTCCAACTCTCTGTCTGGTTTTATCAAGTATTGAGAGTGGCACATCTGGAAAGATCTCGTATAATAAACCGGACTGAGAGTAGATTAGCTCAAGATGTTGAGCTCTCATGATGGAATATTCTTCGGAAAACACTCCCGATGTCGTGATGTCTTTGGATAACTATGGGACCAAAGACTTAAGGAACCACTCGAGCAGGATTGCGGGTGGGACTGCCACCTTAATTAAACTCTTCTAGCATCTCCATTCTCGGATGTGATTAGAGATATGGTCCACTTTTATCTATTCAAAATTGGCCAACAATTCTGTGCTAGCATCCTATCTCATAGGTAATTGGAAATGGTTTAGGAAAGCCATTGCCAATTCATTGAAGGAAGAGTATCTTGAGCAGTCGAGCTCAATGTACCATTTCCCAGCACTCTCATTGAGAGTATGTTGAAACAATCGCAACTATACAAAGTCATATTTCAACGAGTTAGATGAGCACCAAAGATGGAAGGTGGTCACATGATCTCCTAGATATTTGTTAGGCTTAGCTTCAAAATTTGGTATGTCTGAAGGCAACTTCGTCAGCATAGGGGGCCAACGTAGATTGTGACAGATAGAGTCATTCAACAACCTTGTTAACTCTGGAAAATGAAAGGTTTCCAGGAAAGGTAGTTTGGTTTGTTGGTGATAACCATGGAAAAAGGGGCCTAGAGTTTGACTGGCACCAGGTTGCCAGGAAAATTTGGGTTGTTGGCCAGGGTTCTAGTAAAAACCATGGCCATGACCAGTGTACAAATTCTGCATGTGAGGAGACATCATCGGCTAGTTCCCAAAATAGGACGTACATGGTTGGGCGTGCAATACATTCAGAGGACTTTGGGAAGGGTTGCCCCATGTTGATCCCATGGGCATAGGCATAGTTCCTTGTCCGAGGATCCATTGGTTGTTAAAATAATTGCCCCATATCGACATTCCTAACACGGGAATTGATCCTTGCCAACAATTCCAAGGTCCTGATGTGGAAGAAGTTCCTGGGTTTACCCCATGTGAAAGAATAGTACCCTACATAGGATTAGGTTGGCCATAACTGGGGTTTCCCATGGTTGAGAAAGTAGCAAACGAGAAAGTGTTGTAACCAAACGCACCGAACAAAGAAAATGGTGTCGACCCTACCGACATATTATGACAAGGTGGTCCTTGACTCCCTACTCCAATTGAACTATGGTGTGTGTTTGGCCTAGCAGATAGCTGGTGGGTACCACTGAGTGAAGGGGACAAAGGAGGTATATGACCTCCCCCCTAAGGGAAATCATTAAAAGGAGTTGAAGTTCCCCCCATGGGTCCTTGCAGAGGAGCATTAGAGCTCCTTGCCCCTAGACCAAAAGTCTGCAAAGTGGAGTAGGATAGTACAGGACTTGTACCTGAGCTAGGCATCCCATATGAGAACAGAGGGCCTATCGCACTCTGTGTGAAACGAGTAGTGGCCTTCGCCAAAGACGGGATCGAACCACTGCTCGCGGTAGACACAATCAAGATCGTGCTGGCTCGAACTGGCGATGGTGGGGTAGGAGGTGGAACACTCCCAGTGACGACAACCATGGTAGGAATATCAGGATTCCAAGAAGAAGAGATAGGATTTTCCTCCATGATCGTCTGCTTTAAAGGTGTCAAAAGGTCCTTTAACAGAGGTTGGTTAGATGTGATTTCCAGTGACCCGGTCGCTTCAAAAGACCCTTGTTGGTCTAGATTTTGCCTTAGCGGTGGCGGGGGTGGTTCCAATGCAACCGGTGGAAGGCCAAGAAGACTCCGTGACCAGTGAAGCTCGTGATCCTCCACTATGTGAGAATATCAAAGACACACTAGGGATTTCTATTCGTTCAAAAACAACACACACTAGGAAAATCCCTATAAGATAAAACAAGCAAATACTAAACTAGTTGGAAGAACAGTTACAACAACCAACACTAGAGTAACTTACTAGTGCAAGTTCAACTTGAATATGGAAGCACCCTCCAGGTATACTTTGCAAATCATGGCCTGATGTCTGTCCTAGGTACCGGAGTATACCCCCATAGTCACCTGTGTATGTCTCTAAAAAATATAGGCAACTAGGTTGTGAGCATGTGAACAGTCACCAGGCGGGTACAGTCGACAGTCGGGTAGAACACAATGAGCAGGGTATCGAGCCCAAAACCTGTCAAGGGTATCGAAGAAAGTGGTCTGAAGACAACTGAGGACCTCGAATGGATTTGAGACCCACGAAGCTCTGTGGAAAATGCAATCGACAGAATCCCAAGACAAGCCCTCTATATGTGTTCTCCACCATGATTGGTCTAGCTTTGGAGGGGTTATCTCTACTACCTTTCCGCATGCGACCTCATGTTTATCCCCTATGTTAGAGGGGGGTCCCAAATAAATTTCACGATACTAGACTTGGACACTCTCTAACTTAGACTCCAATGTTTGATTTAATGGCCTTGAAGAGTTTCTTCTCCAACTTAATTCAAGGCCCTAACCCTAAACTAGTTGGTTGACCCTATAAACATAAAACGTCTAATGAATTTTAGATTTAGCATTAATTTTTATGGCTTGTCTTAAGTCAAAGGTTATGAAAGTGAAACTAGTGATGTTTGAAAGATGAAAAACAAATAAACAGAAAGCTGGAAACAAAATAACTTCTTCTTGAAAATAACTTTTCAAACTAAAAAAAATAAAAATTCTAACATCTTTAAACAACAAACTCAAAGCAGGATTTCACTCGACTACAAGCTACTTATGATCTAAGTAAACCATCGAGAACTTATGGAAACAAAGACTTTTCCTGGTTACTAATGCAAACCAACACTATTTAACCAAACAAAGAAATAAAATATTTTTTTTTATTTGAATGCTCACAAAGCAAAAAGGAAAAATATCAACAAATAAAGGCCAAGAAAACTTTTGGCCTAAGCACAAGTTGCAAAGAATCACTTTAAAAATAACACACAAGCAAATTAAAACTGGACTCTCACACTTGTCTAAAAACCCTATGAGAAGAAAATTTAGAGGAAAACTTCTTATTGAAAAAAAAAAAAAAAAGTTATTGTTGTGATCAAACCTAAGTTACTGACCGCTCTGACAGAGACCCAAAAACTTGAGAGGTATAACTCTTGTCAAAGGAAAGTATGTTTTCCTTACCTTAAACAATAATTTTCTGCATAGGCACGCTGATGACAGTTCAATAGCAAACGTATGCACGAGAGCTGTGTAAAGTTAGGGTGTGTGTACACGTGTGCAGGCCTTATATAGGTCGCGTGTATCTCTGAAACTCTAGGACAAATTAAAATCCAAGCAATCAAGCCCAAGCAGAGACTAATGGTACTTAGAACCAAGATCTCTTGAAGACTCAGACACTTACTTTAACAGAAGAAACAAAAAGAAAACAATTCAAGGAAAACTTCATAGAACAAACCAATATGAGGTGAAACCTAAGATATAGACTGCAAACAACAAAGACTATAAAGAGTTCCAGAAAACCCCTGAGAGGGATTATTTCTGACAGGGGATAGGATGACTACCTCTCTAAAAGAAATTTTCTAGAATCATACACATGACTGACACTTCCTCAGCTAGCGTGTACATGCGGGCTATGGGAAGGTAGGGCACGGGTCACGCGTTTAGACCTTATACAGGCCGCATGTACCTTTGTGGGTCTTGAAAAAAATGCAGTCAAGCAAAGAAACAGAGATAACTGGTATGGAAGACCATAAACTCTGCAAGCTCAAACTTTTGCAGAAGTATTTTCTTTTTTGGCAGCACAAAGAGTCGCCCTTGGACAAAGCACATCCTTCCATTTGTTTGTCAAGCTCTAGGATTTAATATGACCTTAGGAAGCTATTATCGGTACATGGAATTGTGTCCTCCTCCATTTGGTTACTCTTCCAAACATATGGAGAGTTTGTGTTCCCTCCTACATCGTAAAATTATGTCAATTACCATGTTGCATGAGTCTCATCATTTGTTGTGTTGTTGTCCAAGGGAAGTTTTTACCAAGCTTGAGTCTTTCCTTTCATAGTTTGTCTCTTCACCTCATGCCCGACCATCCCAAAATACCAATCAAGTCTTTGTTCAAAATCACTGAAGCCCTAAGCCTGATCATCAATATCCTCTAGTCTGTTCCTAACGAGCCATCGAAGACCTCTGGGTAGTGAAGTCGTACACCCATACTACACTCCTACCCAAGTTATGAAGATTTTGAAGTTGTTTCTTGAGCTCTAAAGGCGTCATCTCTAGCCATAATGCATGATTAGCTTCTTGAAGATGGATACTATACATGTATATCTTTTTTATTTTGAGATGTAGATACATTGTGTATTCCTCGTGGCTACACTTTATATAGTTATATGACATGGATATGCAGTGTATTTGATTGGCAACCATGATTTTATTCCGAGCATGGGTATGCCCACCTTGGTGAGACAATTGTTATTTTGCAGATGGCACCTCCCGAACTCTAGTCCCTGGGCTCACTCGCTTCGTATGTTGGTGAATATTGGTAATGTATTTTAGCCATCAAATGCTCTTCTGACCTCACACATTAGGGGGCATTTGTTATAACCCTAATTTGCACCAGACATGCATGCCTGGCATTAGGCCATATCACTTGCCATTTTTTCCAAGCCACTACTGAACAACTCTTCTAAAAACCATTCTTTTGAAGGCATACATGCCCTGCACCACTGCTGCACGCGTGTATATGCTAGCTGACCCACTACAGCCTGCGTATACTGACAAAAGCACAAAAAATAGAAAGTCACAGATGGAATACAAATTTTTGGGTAATTTCCTAAACCATTTGGCCACTCATAGTCAGTCACTCAAATGGATAATTACCCTCTTCTGGACTATAAAAGAAGAGGTAGGGGTCCCATTTGAAAGAAGGAAAATAATAGTACAAAAAAACTGCCCTTTTTTGTATTCCCCTTGCCCCAATCTTTTGCAACCATTTTGTGAAGAGAAGAATATGTGGAAGCAGTTTGTGCACAAGTGAAGAGGAGCCCAAGACTAGGTTCGAGGAAAAGTGCTTGATCTCACCATTGTAAGTTACTTTTGTGAGGTTAATAAGAAAGAAGTACTTTTCCCGTCCTGCCATATGAGGTGTTCAAATATTTAGTTTTGAATATATTTATTAGAACCTCTAACCCATTAATTTATATATAAGATGCATGTTTGGAGTTATTTGTTTGTCTGTTTATGAATGCAAGTTGTCCTTGGGAGGAAACTTGCATTCAAGGAGCAATCAAACACAAAAGGATCGACATCAAATGCGGAAAGTCAAGGTAGAGTAACTGGATCCTTTTACCCTTGTGTTTTGTAATGACTGGTTTGAAATTAACATCTAAAAATTCTACCACCAAATGTACAGCAATTTCTACCAAGTTTATAAAGGAAGAATTATTCCAAATTTTCTCAACACTTATGCAAGTAAAATTTATCAATGAGTAATAAATCTAATTAAACAATGCATAAACTAGAATTAAATACCTTAACTCTGATGCTAATTTCCATTGCTAGCTGCCTTGCTGCTGCTCTCCTGCTACCTGCTACACAGTCCAGTCCTGTTGCAAACATAGAAAAATAATTGCCCAAAACTATTGTCCACCCTGCCAACTAGGAAAACGACCTAGCTCCAGGATATCTACGGATATCCTAGCCCTCCGAGCCCAAAACATATAGCAACTCGGTGCCTGCCTGATCAATATATCACAACTAGAAAATCCCGTGCCTCAATCTGATCACACCAATCTCACAGCCCCTCTCGGCTCTCTACAATACTCAGAGCTCTCCAAACTCATGGCCAACTTCCCCGTAGAATGATTTCCTCCTAACTCCTTTCCCCCCCCTTATTCCTCCTTCACTGCCTTCCCTTCATTAACTATCTACCTAACTTCTTTATTACACCTTATCCTCCCGCCATTAATACCCTTATCCCTCCTTTATTACTTATCCTAATGTATTGAATACGTTATCCCTTGTGGGATACGTAACTCAATTTAAACATTATATTTTATTATCCACCTCTTATTTAATACTTTATTAATTAATGAATTAATTAATAATCAAATTAATCATTAACCATCATGAACAACTATTTTAATAATAATCAATTAAAAATGTTATTTTAAGACATAAATATAGTTTAGCTAATCTTTTTAGGATTATATTATTAAATTAATCATCTTAATAATTAAGGGTCGTTACATGTTTACATATGAATAATGGGGTCTATGATGGGATGATGGTAAAAAGTAGGAGACTTTAGATGGTCATTTATGCATGCATTACAGAACCCTTAGTGCTATTCTGTAGGGAGTTTTCCCACCCACAACACAACACCATTTTTTCAATGTGGGAATAATTAAGTTCCAGTCCAAACAGGCCTCGGCTCAGGTAATAAATCATGTATTCTGAGATAAAATCATTCTCCTGAACCAAGATAATGCTGATGGTTGACTATGCAATGGCCAAGTACAATAAGAAATCTTTATTATAATTGGATGGCCAAAGAAGAGGGGTAGACATGAGGGTGTGTTTCAACTCTTCAAAAGAGCGTTGAGTGGCTTCATCCCAATGAAAAGGAACGTCCTTCTTCAGTAAATGCATGAAACCCTTTTTGATCTCGGCATAGTTTGCAATGAAACACTGTAAGAAGTTCAATTTTACCTGTAAAATCTGAAGCTGAGGGATTGTGCACGAGGGAGGCAACTGAACTATCACCTCAAACTTTAGAGGATCAACCATGATCTCTGTTGTCAAAACTATGAAACCAATATGTAACACAAAAACTGCATTTGTTTGGATTCAAGTGAATCCGATAGTAGCGACATCACTCAAAGATAAGTTGGAGGTGTTCTGGCTGATCATCTCTCTTACACGATTGTGATGCTAAATCATCAAGATAATCCTCGACTACGTGTTTGAGGTCATGGAAAGCAAAAGACATGACCCGCTGAAAAGTAGCTCCAACATTTTTCAGACCAAAAGCATCTTCTGATAAGTGAATGTACCACATGGACAAATGAAAGCAGTTTTATGTTGGTCTTCGTGTTTGATTTGTATTTGATTGTATCCCAAAAAACCATCCATGAAAGAAAAGGCCGAGCAACCTACACATTCATCGACTATCTGGTCAATAAATGGCATGGGGAAATTATCCGTTGGACAGGCTTTGTTCAAATCACAGAAGTCCATACATACGTGAATTGTACCCTTATTTTTGTTGACTGGCACGGGATTTGACACCCATTGAGTCAATCGAACAGGGTAGATGAAACCAACTTTGAGTACTTTCTCTACTTCAGCCTTAATAGTTGCTGCTTTCCTGGGATTAACTGGAAAAAGCTTCTACCAGACCGACTTGGCATCAGGATATGTCATGATTTTATGTTCAAAGATTCTTGGATCTATGCCTGGCATTTCCTCGTAAAACTAGGAAAACATGTCACATAATTTTTTAAATAAATCCGTGTAGATTCGAATCTCCTCAAGGAATTAATCTTCTCCAACGAAGATATTATCCACGATACTAGGTATTCTGGAGATATCAATAGGTATCGTTTTAGTGATGGTTTCCATATTTCCTTTAGCGTAAATAGTGTGCATAACCAAAGGATTGATAGGACAAGCCCTATATCCAGTCATAGTCAGAGGGAATTCTCCTACTTCAATTCTTCTTAACTCTGGGAGAAAATAAGATTTGTGATGGAGATCATCCCAGGGTCTGTTCAGACTAGTCATTTCCTTAATAATTTCCTCGTCTGAGGGAAAGACTAAGTCTAAAGAATCAATATAGACAAGGGAAACTTGAGCCCAAATAGGCTCGATAACCGAATCTAACACTTGTGCGGGATTCATATCGGGGTCGGTGGAAGATTGTTGGACTATAGAATACACAACTTCTGCCACAGAAAAAGGCATGGCCATGCCATGTTTTCCTCTCCCTTCCATTGTAGCTGATGGCGAAGGAAGAGTCCATGGATCATTAAATTAATTCATGCAAAATGATGAGATTTGAAATATTTCATCTCTAGGTTGGTCGAAGACAACTGATATGTAATGGACATTGTCGGTTAGAGGCAGGTAATCGAAAGTACCCATAAAAGGTGGGCACAAACCAACCCCTATGTTGACGATGTTGGAGTGTGGGTTATAAATAATCGGGATCGTGTATACCCCCGATGAAGGTTCAAGATGAGATAAATATAACTGATCAATGAACACGATCCGACCCTCGTGTGGAAACAACAAGACCCAGAAAATTGTCGCGACCACTGCTTGCATAGCATAGGTCCAACTCCTTCCTAAAAAGAGATTGTATTCAAGAGACACATCGACCACTTCAACCTCGACACACATAGTCTTACCCCCTAACTACAAAAGGAAATAAGGGATGATTCCATGTGGTTGGAACGAATGACCATCAAAAGTGGTAAGAAGAGTAGGTGACGGAGAAAAATCGGGTTGGCCAATTGTAGTGTCCCCAAGGCCGAGCCCCGTTGTAAACCAAGTTCTGAAAGGAATTGTGATTATGTTTTATAGGCTGGTGAGCCAAGTTCTTATAAGCTGGAGAATTATGTGTTTGTTAGGCCAGGGAGCCTAAGTGTTGAAGGACAGGAGCCTGCTGTTGTACTTGTATGTATGCAGAACATTTAATAAAATATAAACACCGCTAGGTGCAGACCGACCACGATGAATGAGTGAAGGGGGACTAAGCATCTACAGAGTGGGAAAGGAATTAGGGGCTGGAAGGTGGGAAAGGGGCTAAGTGTTGAGCCTGGGGGCTAAGCCTAGGGGGCTTAAGCCTGGGAATAATATTTTAATATTATTCCAAAAAGACATGTACATTTTGTGTTTTATCCTAAGTTTTGGAAAAGGAGGACGTACAAGGGTGATGCGTACTAGTGGAACGCATGCAGTTCCATGGGTGACAAGTGTCAATCCTGACGCATGTGAATAAATGGCCAGGGTGAACCATGAGAAAGGTTTCTCCTCCTCCATTCGACCCTCATACTGCCAGAAGGTGAACTGGTTTGACTCCTGCAGAGAAACCCTCATGCATCCTCTGAACTGAAAAGGCATGTATCTGTGTTTGTTCTAGGATAGCTGGTACATCCCCTGTCTGAACAGTTTGAACCTGCATTGGCCGCTGCATGAATTGTTTTTCACGCATCCCTGAAAACCAGAGCGTGAGTCTATATTGTGTTGGAGGATTGGGAAATAAGAAGTGACCTGCAATTGTTGAACCTGTTGGAAAGCCCGTGTCTATTTTCCCCGTGGGTTGTTGTGACCACGCAATGCTGGACTACGTGGGGTCTTGTTGGCCAGTGGTACAATGCTCTCTCCAGGTGAGAGAGGTGATTGAGGTTGTTAGAATAGTTTGTTGGCCTGTGAGTGACTCTCTCCAGGTGAGAGAGTGCACGGAGGAAGGAGAGGACTCCTGGAAAGAACCCTGTAGCTGCCACAGAGCCCGGAGACTTCTGGTTCGGCCTGTTCCTGTAACCCAAGGCAAGGGAGATTAGCAGCCGAAGGAATGTTTAGGTGACAAAGAAGTTGTATTCTCCTGGGGTGGAACAGGCATGTGGGGAATGAGGGTCTATGGGCAGTGAGCGTGGGAGGTTACTGGGAGAGAATTCCTTCCTTGTGGTTGTGTGTTGTTTTCCCTGTAACCTCTGTTATCACCCCATAAATTATGGGAATCAACTTATGACTTGGATATTATGGATATTGTCTGTATCTAGTGTTTTATTGGCAATTGATTTTTCATTTTATAAAAAGGAAAAAAGATAAGAAAAAAGAAAAAGAAAAAGAAAAAGAAAAAAGAAAAAAGAAAAAGAAAAGAGGGCATAAAAGAATTGAAACAAAATCCCCATGCAATAATAGTAACTTGGTCATACCTTTCAAGCATGACCAAGTTCTTTTGAATTTTCAATGTTGATAGGTTAGAGAATAAATTTGACCAGACTGTCTAATCCTGGTCAGATAGCCCCTAGGTTAGATACATTGGATTCTGGACNGGTCATGCTTGAAAGGTATGACCAAGTTCTTTTGAATTTTCAATGTTGATAGGTTAGAGAATAAATTTGACCAGACTGTCTAATCCTGGTCAGATAGCCCCTAGGTTAGATACATTGGATTCTGGACCCCCCCGTCCATTCTGCCTTTAATGGAGGGGGGGGGTCCAGAATGGGTATTAAAGAGTGTGCTCAGATCTACGGCTAGGAAACAAGCATGCATATCTATGGCTCACAATGAATTTCGGACCCCCCCTGGTGTTATGCCTTTAACCGAGGGGGGGGGGCTTTGGAATAGATATTTTCCTTCGGCGGGCCCCTGGTAATATGTGGCATCTGCCTATTGGTACTCAAGTCTCATCCCCCACATGTTGTCTGACAGCCCATCACTCATGGATGTCATCCTCCACTGAGTCCACTTGTCCCACTTGTTCCCGGGGTCATGTCCCATCCCATAACTGCTGTCACTCCCTGCTGTCAGTCCTTTACCCTTTCCACTCATGACCAGCCCTTTATGGCGACTTTCACTTCCCATCACCTCCAATCCCTAACAACCACGTCAACCGTCCGTATGTTTTGGCCACCGTCACCTGCCATATCACCCCCAAGTGGCCCGTTGTCCATTAATAAATGGATAACATACCCGTTGTCACGCTTACCATTTTCCCGCGTCCAACCGACCCCAGTTTTAAATAAAACTAACATTTTCCCTCTTCATTCACTATTCGTTCATCGCACCAGAAAATTTTACTCTTACGCCTCCATTTCTTTTCCGCCACCTTCATCCACAGTCATTCTACCCACTAACATCGTGTTTATTGGAGGTACTGTTGTTGAAATGGTGTCAAAGCCAAGACAAGCGGAAGAAGAAGAGAATCCTTTTATTCCTCCTCCTGTCGACCTGGACAAAATTCCCTTGGTTGATAAATATCGTTTGATCACAGATACCATTTGCGACTTCGATTTTTCTGATCTTCAGTCATGGCTCCGGGAGGTATTCCTAGACCAGAGTGACAAAATTGGACTCTGGGAGTCCAATTTTCCCCTGTATCTCTTTCCCCAAATTCATCATTTCCCTGAATTCTCCCTCAAATACCAAGCCCATTACATCCCCGACCAGAGAGCCATCGTCTCTTCATCTGGAGATGTCCTCTTCTTCATCACTCCCGAAGACATTGACCAGATGATGCAAATTCCCCATGTTGAATCTGCGTCCCCTTTCAATTTAGAAATCCTCACCGAGTTATATCAGAAAATGAACTTTTCTCAGAGAGCTCAGATATTCGAGCTTTTCCTCCCCACTTCTGCTCAAATCCCTTCCACCAATCCCCCTTACCCTTTTCCCTGTTCTCCACCAAAGGAAACCAAATCATTTCTTCCCTTTGTGCCCTGCTTGGTTACTATTGCGACCAATGGGTAGATGAGCCCATCCTGGGTTTTCTGTCCATTTTCTCAAATGATGAAAAGCCCACAACGCATTTCGACTATATCACTTTCTTGCCCGATAATATTCACGAACAATTCATGAATTTTGCCTCAGAGGGCATGTTCAGATATTCTTCCATACTGGCGTACATGCTCGTTTACTTTCAAGCCGACAAATTCAGTTTCTCTATGCAAAAGATGGATGCAGACGGAAGGCCCCAGCCAGTCACAGCATGTACTTCTCTTCTGAAGCATAACTCTGTTGAATACGACTTCAAATCTTTCATTGACTATTTTTACCACCCAGTGGTAGGCATGTTGAGTGGCAGGCCTGAGCCACGAATAAATGAGGAAGTCCAGAGAATTCTACTTCTCTCAGACAACACAAAGACAGGGGACTGGTACTTGTACTAGAACCACACCGAAATCAGAGTTTTCGTGTGCGAATTGGCACCCTACAAGCTGCCAAAATATGTACCGGTAAGGATTTTTTCATTAGAATATATTAGGCAGATAATGAATTCAGATGACATTCATTTTGTTTCCCTGAAGAAGAAGCAACAATTGAGAATCAAGGGGTAGATTGGTTCTTTCATTTGCAATAGTCGAGGCACAGGGGAAGAAGCGGATAGAATGTTGAAGGAAATGAAATTCTTTACGAGTTTCACCTGGCACTATGATCCATGCAGGATCATTTCGGAAATGAGGGTGAACAATAAGAGTGTCCCGTATGCTCATGATCCCATGCTAGAGATTGATAAATTTGCAAATCAGACAGTATGGGTGCCTGACACCTTAGTCGAGATAGAGCAGCAGATTGAAGTGGAACAACAAGTTCCCTCGACGAGTGTGCCACCCACTACCACACCTCAGGTCCCCAAGGAGAAAGGGCCCCAACAGGAGTCGTCACCTCCTGTAACAGAGGTGTCATCAGAGGAGTTCTAGATGCACACCAAGAGGCCAAAGTCAGTTTCAACGCCAGGCGTGACAGTAGAACAAGAAGTCTCGACTACCACAGTAACTACCAAAGGGGTCAAGCTAGTCACTCTACCTTTCAGTTCTAGCCAGCATAAGGCAATCACAACAACAATACTGAAGAAATCCACAAATTCTCCCCTAGATACTCAGACAGGTAAAACTGGTCCCAAGTTGGGCATTTTCAAAAAGTATGAATTGATCAAGAAGAAGAACCAGACACTCACTAGCAGTACTTATGCCCAGTTCTGAAAGCAGTCGTCCACAGCTCAGCATAGGCTTCTTTCGGCATTTGAAACAGAAAAGGGAAGGATGCACATGGCTTACCTCCAAGCACAGGTACCGGATCCCAAGGTAATATCATACTACAAAAGGGCCACCTTCGAGTTCCAGGCGAAGGACGTGCATCCAACAGATTAGATGGATCTGCACAAACAAACTAGGGAGATGGTTTTTCACACATTGGCACACACTACAGCTTCTGCAGCAAAATTTCAGGTATCATTGAACAACGCTCAGACATAGCTCAAGCTGGAAAAAATATCATCTTTCGCAAAAGACAACAGAATCAAGACGTTGGAGGAGCTAGTCCTCAAGATTGGTTATGACCCTGCGAACGTCAAGGCAGTAGAAGAGATGATAAAAAAGAAAAATGCCGACATCACATCCTTAAGAAAGAAGCTGAAGCTCCCACCCACAGAGGACTCACAGGCAAAGGAGATAGCGGAGAAGGAAAGTGAGAAGGATGAGATGCTAAAGTTACTCGTGGAGAAGAATGCTCAGCTCAAAGAGATGGAGGCTGAGATGGAGAGACTACTAAAGGATAAAGAATAGATGAAGCCAATGGAAGGCATTCCATTGAGTGCTATCCCAATTGCAGGATTGAGCACAACAACAGTGACAGCCATTCCATCTGCAACACCAGTGCCACTACCAGAAGGAACAATAGACCTTGCCAAGTCCATGGAGAGGATGAACCTGCAAGAGACAGAAATCAGCAGGCTTAAGAAAGAAGTGGAGAACCTCCAAGAGCTCAATACTTCTTTCCAGACAAGCCTATCCAAAGAAAAGCAGGTGAATGAGAAAATCAGGAAGGAGTTACAGCAGCTCCAAAAGCAGACAATGGCAGGGAAGACTTTGGTTGAGGTCAAAGAGATTGTATGGACAGATATTTCCAAGTCCATAAATGAAATCTGGCCAATGATTCAAATAATGTTTGAAAAAAATGAGTTGCTTCAGAGGAGTAAACAAGCTATTGAGAAAATCAGTGGGGAGCTGGGAGACATGCCAACACAAGAAAATGAGATCATCAGGTTCCTGAATTCCAAGACCAGAGAGGAACTAGAAGAACTTAGGGTCCAGGACAGAACATAAACTATACTTTAAGTAAAAAAGGATTTAACCAAGAGAAGTCTGATGCTTCAGCTTGAGGAAAAGGTTCAAGTCATGGATCAAGGAGTATAGAAGTTCTTCAATAAGATAGATGTTCTCCAAAAGAAAGGCTTACCCGATCTGAAGTTCATTAATGACAAACTAATGACACTCCCTGATTACAAGAAGTGGTTGACTGAGGTGTCTAAGGACAGTTCCAAATTTGCAGGGATACAAGGGAGCATCACTAGCAAAGCATTTATGGATGCCCTGCAGTTGGATATTAGTATCCAACACAAGGTTAAATACATATTCCTCATCAAGCCTACATTTTCTAAGTATACAAACATGGATGAAGTATATCGGAGATTACTTAAAGTCACAGTGCCAAATCATCTCAGATGGGAAGAACTTTGTGATCTGTTAGATTAGCAGATGAGCTGTCACAATCTAGTCACCTGTCCAATCAGAAGAGGTTGCGAAGGCACCTCACCAACGGCCTACCCCAGAAATTCTGCGTGCATTTGTATCGAGTCATCAAGCAGTTTTGATTAGTTAAATTAGTTAGACTAAAAATAGAATGAGCACGTCCTGATCAATTATGACAGGAACATTTTTAATTTGAATTATAAATACTTCAACTTTCAAAGTATTGAGGGTTGTTGATTCGCACACCCTATTGCTATCAAACTGTATTATTTTTGAAGAGATCTGCCATTAATAAAGAAGAGACACTTTTACAGGATTCTTGCGTATGTTCACTGGTGATGTTGATTTTCTAAGTTAAATGTTTTCTTTCTCTATATTCATTTTGTTTTTTGAATCTAATCTTTATGAATAGCATTATGTTGCAGGATTTATCTTTGATACCCTATTTCCGATTCTAAAGATTTAAATGTTTATCTTCTAATATCTTCAATTAAGAAATTCTTAACTGCTTGTTAGTTGAAGTTATTTTCCTCATCTGTTCTTCCATCCATCATTTTAAATTACTAAAGATATCGTGAGTGTATTATCTCACCCTGTGAAGGTTTTCTTTGATATTTTTGGTTGTATCTAATATCTGATTGAATACAGACCCCATAGCCCAATGGATGTGTAGACCATCTCAACCAACTTCAAAAAAACTCTTTTACAAAAAAACCAACATTTTCTTTACCTAGCCTAATATCTGAATTTAAAAAGAAAGCTAAATCATATAGAGAGATCCCTCTCTGAAGCCGGAAGGGCTAGATCCCAGCTTTAAAAGTGGTTGGTTAAGGTTACCTTTGTAGATTTCTTCTTTTTCAACCTCTAGGAAATTTACCAAGTGCTAACATAATTGGCGACTCCACTGGGGACACAAACTAAAACTGACAATATCACGTTTTCTTTCCCTTAAAAAGAACATTCGATTCTGAGAAGAAATTAATGTTAGAGGTTGATTAACTCTGTATATATTATTTTCAGACTCATAAAATAAAATATATATATATAAAAACCCAAAAAGAGTTCTAGATCCCAAGAAAATTCACACTCGATCTCATCTAGACCCAGAACCCTCTATGACAATAGATAATCCTGAACAGTTTCTCAGGTGAAAGACCTTAGCCTCCAATTCATCGAGTTATACTCCCCTTCATAAGTCTCCTTCCTTTTCCGAAGAACCAAATATCTTCCAAAACCTTGATCTTGATCTTCCTCCGCCACAAAACCTTGTTAGAACACGGTCTGAAACTTTTGTGTCTAAGCTCGTCTTTGAACCAACTGTGTTGCAACCCTGAACCCCTGAAGCCTTTTCTCCTATGACTAAACTACAAATCAATACCTCAGCACCGCCCAGTCCTTCATCGTCCTCGTCTTCTGTCGCTACCTCTCCCACCACCCAGTTCGTCATCCCACCTCCTCCACCTGTCATGGTAGCTCGATATGCCCCTTTGGTGCTAGCTGCACCACTACATGCCATGCCCCAAGACTACCAGACAAGACTTCCACAGTTTGATGCAACTGGACCTTTAAACGCACAACAACATGTGGATAAAATGAACGACTACTTGGATTTGCAAGAAGTTGACGAAGTTGACGTTCAAATGAGACTGTTCGCCCAGAGTCTGACAGGGGACATCAAGAAATGGTTCAAAGCTTTGCCCGCCACATCGATCCCTGACCTTGTCGCGTTCCAAAGAAGCTTCCTTGACAAATGGGGGGTAAATAAAAACCCTCTTCAAATACTGTCAGAATACGAGAACATAAAAAGAAATCAAGGTGAAACGGTCCAAGATTATTGCACCCATTTTAACAACTTGTATAATGCAATCCCAACTGAAATCAAACCTCCCCCGGGTTTGGCATTGATTAAATTCCCTGATGGATTCGATGCTGACATGTCTTACCAATTAAGAGAAAGAAATGCTGCCACCCTTGAAGACATGCAGAAAAGTGCTATTAGTGTGGAGGCTAATCTATTGGTGAAAAGGGCTCGTCAAAGGATAGAAAGGAGAGTCACGATCAAAGAAGAACCTTCCACATCGACCACAGATTCCAAGCTGGATTCTTTGACCCGAACGGTGGAATTTATGATGGAAAGAATGAATTTATCCGACAGAAACCCTCCAAGGGACAACGCACCTGCCCCCCAGATTCAGAACCCCAATTTCAGGAGAAACACTCCTCATATTAGATAGAGAGATCCTAGAGATCAGAGAGAGAAGAGAGGCCCAGATCAGCCGATCATACCTCCTCTACAGGAAAACTATGTTGATGAAGGGGGAGAGGTGATTGAAGAATTGGAAGACACTCACATTAACCTCATGGGTATTCATGATAATGAGGCCATTTTCCTCACCTAAGAAGAGAAGGAACTCTTTCTGCTAAATCAAACAAAGGTAAGTGAGGAAGCCGAGGATGCAGAACAACGGGCTTTTGAAAATGCTATTTTGGAGGTGCACCGTCAATACAATCTATGAAATAAGAAGACAGAAGGAAATTCCTCGAAAAAGATAACTGAAACGCAGAAGGTAGTGGAGACTGAGAAAACCCTCGAGCCGACTACTGCTGAAAAAACTCCTGAAAAGACCACTTCTGAAAAGTCTTCTGAGAGAGGTAAAACCGACGCTGCGGCGAAGAAAAACATCACCATACTGAAAAGACCAGCACAGCCTGAAGTTTCACCTGTTAATCCACCCAGTACTTCTGAGCAGAAGAATATGGTGGACCAACCAGAATCAACGAGTCAAACCCGAACTCCTGCGCGTTTTAGCCTGGAGGGAGAATTGGCCAAAATTAAAATTCCTATCCCACTTATAGAGTTGATGAGCAGAAGTGGTTATCGTTCACAAGTACTAAAAGCATTAGCCATTGAACCTGACATAGGCACCAAGGCCTTGACTATTGGATCAGTGACACATTTAGACACTGTGAACCTTACTGACGATCATCCCGAACTCCTTTTCGGACCTGAAGTAGATGGTCGAGACGATACCGGTGATGTAGCTCCTTTTTACATCAGTTTGAACATACATGATTTGGTATTGCATAATGCCATGCTGGATTCAGGTGCCTCACATAATATGATGCCTAAAGCAGTAATGGAAAAACTGGGATTGGAGGTCACTAGGCCTTACAAAGATCTACACTCGTTTGACTCTAGCAAAGTCAAATGTATTGGTTTGATTAAATATTTGTGCATCACCCTGGTTCAGATCCCTTCCAAAAGCATGGTAATGGACGTGGTGGTTGTAGACATCCTGCCAAAGTATGGTATGTTGCTATCCCGGTCTTGGGGAGCTAAGTTGAAAGGAACCCTGCAACTGGATATGTCTTATGCTACTATCCCAGTGTTTGGACAACACTGGAGGTTATACAGAGAAACACTAATGAAGTATATGGTCAGTAGTCAAGAGAAACCTCATAATTACCCCCTTTACTCTGCTCATTCAGATTTAGATTCATTCATCTTGTACAATGATGGTGATACAGAAGAGCAAGATACTCAGCTAATAGAAGATGTAGCTAGTCAAGATGAAGGTCCAGAAAGTGGTGATGCAGCAAAGATGGAAAATGTAATCACTGAAGATTTCCTCACTGATTTCTGGAGTATAGATTTCGATGGAGCTGTGAGTAAAGAAGGAGCAGGAGCTGGAGTCTGGTTGCATAATCATTGAAAAAGGTATTCAGAAAATCATTCCTATAAGTTAAATTTCCACTGCACTAACAACGTTGCCGAGTATGAAGCTTTAATGCTCGGTCTGAAGTTGTTGAAAAAGGTTGGTTCTAAGAAAATAATGGTTAGGGGTGACTCTAAATTAATAATCAAACAAATAAAAGGTGAGTACGCTGCTAAAAACCCGTGCCTCATAGCCTATAGGAATGCTATTCTTGATGCTTTGAAGTGTTTTAATGAGGTTGACTTGCAGGTAATGCCAAGAGGGCAGAATATTCTGGTCGATGGATTAGCTACATCAGTAGCTTCCTGCAAGATTCCTTTCCTCCAAACTCATCCATACACTATTGATGTGCAATGCAAGAACAATTTTGAATGTACAAACATAGATTTAGAAAATGAAAACGAGAATGTAAATAATTCTGAGTTTGAAATAGATAGTGTGAATATTGTAAATACGGTAGATACAGAGGATACAATAGATTCAGGAGAGTTAGGGGATGACGAAATGGATGACGAAGTTTTACAATTGAAAAGAAATATTTTACCTAGAGGGCTTGTCCCTTTAGAAGACCTGTTTGACAATGACGATGTAGCTAAGAAACCAAAAATAGAAGATCATGGGAAAGAGGTAGAGGACTGCAATATAGGAACTGAAGAGAAGCCTAGGATGGTCAAACTGTCCAAATCTTTACCCCCAGAACAAAAGCTTAAGTACATTTAGCTATTCAAAGAATATTCAGACGTTTTTGTCAGGGGCTATAAAGATTTGAAAGCCTGTGACACCAGCATCATACAACACAGGATTCCCATAAAGGAAGACCAGAAACCATTTAGGCAAAAACTTAGGAGGATAAATCCCAAGTTGCTTCCCCTGATAGAAAAAGAGATTAAGAAAATGTATGATTCCAAGATCATAGTCCCATTACATTTCTCTAAGTGGGTTTCTAATTTATTCCCTACACGTAAGAAAACCGGGGAAATCAGACTCTGCATAGATTTCTAAAATCTGAACAAAGCATCCTTGAAGGATAATTACCCCTTGCCTAAAATGGATCATCTCCTACAAAGAGTGGTCGGGTCCAGTCGAATTTCTCTGTTAGATGGTTTCTCAGGCTACAACCAGGTCCTAGTTCCAGACGATCAGGAAAAAACCGCTTTCACCACACCATGGGGCACTTTCATGTATGTGAAGATGCCTTTTGGTTTGATGAACGCAGGAGCCATGTTTTAGAGGGCAATGGATATCGCCTTCGTTGAATAATCAGGTAAGTTTATTGTTGTTTATTTAGATGATGTGACTGTATTTTCCCAATCTGATGATGAACATTTGCGGCACCTTAGACGAGTTTTCAAAAAGTGTAGAAGGTTTAGGATTTCATTAATTCCTAAGAAGTGTCTTTTTGGGTTAGAAGAGGGTAAACTGTTGGGACATACCATCTCTAAAGAGGGAATCAGAATCGACCCCAGCAGAATCAAGGCCATACTAAAGTTAGAACACCCAAGAAACCTCAAAGAACTACATTCTTTTATAGGACAAATTAACTTTCTTCGAAGATTCATTCCTAATCTGGTCGAGCTCCTCTGAAACATTACAAACATGCTTAAAAAGGATGCAAAAATAAAATTGGACTCAGAGTCCAAACAATCCTTCGAACAAGTCAAACGAGCACTCACAGAAGCCCCAGTTTTGATTAGTCCCAATTTCACTAAAGATTTCTATCTTTTTTCTTTCACATCTAAACATACTATAGCAGCTGTATTACTGCAGAAGAATAGTGAAGGGTATGAACAACCCATAGCTTTCTTCAACAAAGCTTTAAGAGATGTTGCTTTGAACTACAATATCATGGAGAAACAAGCTTTTGCTTTGGTAAAGGCTATAAAGGACTTCAGGGTCTATATTCTTCATTCACACATCATAGCTTATGTTCCAAACGCGGTAGTAAAAGATATCTTGACACAAGACAACCCTGATGGGAGAAGGGGAAAGTGGATTGCAGTTATTCTAGAATATGACATAGAAATTAAGCCCACAAAACTGATCAAAGGCCAAGGTCTTGCCAAATTAATGGCTGAATCTAACTTTCAGGCTCTTGACATTAATTTTCTAGATGTTGCAGATGAACAGGGCCATATGGAGACTCCAAATGTTAGAGAGGTTTTTCTAAACTCTCCATGGTATGCAGACCTTATTTTTGTTCTACAAAATTTACAAGCTCCCCCTAATTTAACTAAAACTAAAGCTAGATTTTTAAAGTTAAAGGCATTGAAATTTTGTATTCTAGAAGGAAATTTGTACTGGAAAGACCCTGCAGGTATTCTTTTAAATTGTTTACTGAAAGATGAAGCTGATAAAGTGTTGCAGAAGTTTCATGCAGGAGAATGTGGTGGCCATTTGAATTGGAAGGTTATAGCCAACAAAATACTCAGAGCTGGATTTTACTGGCCCACCCTGTTTGCAGATGTACATCAAAAAGTAACATCATGTCACCAGTGTCAACTGTTTGAGGGTAAAAGGAAACTCCTTCCTCTACCTCTTAAACCAATTTTAGTTGAGGCTCCTTTCCAGCAATGGGGACTCGATTTCATTGGAGAAATACACCCTCCATCTTCAGGCCAACATACGTGGATTCTTACTGCCACTGATTATTTTACCAAATGGATCGAGGCTGTACCAAGTAGGCAATCCACTGACTCTGTTATTATCAAATTTATTGAAAATAATATTTTGTCTCATTTTGGTTGTCCTAGAAATATCATCACTGACAATGTAGCTACCTTCCGGTCGAAGAAACTCATTGATTTCTGCAATCGTTACCACATTGGCTTGGGGCATTCCACAGCCTACTAACCTCAGGGGAATGGGTTGGTGGAATCCTCAAACAATACTTTGGTAAATATCATCAAGAAAACATTGCAGGAGAATAAAAAATCATGGCATGATAAGCTGGTATTTGCTTTATGGGCAGATAGACTGACCACCAAAAGGTCAATTGGTATGTCACCATACCAGCTGGTCTACGGTACTGAGGCTGTGTTCCCAACTTCTTTGGGATTCCCTGTCATGAAGTTACTTCAAGAGATGCAAGCTGAGCCAAATGACTCCCAGAGACGAATCAATCAGACGATTCATTTGCAAAAGACTAGAGAAGATGTTTTCAACAAAACACAGGTCGTCTAAGAGAACATCAAGAAGATCTTTGACAAACGAACCAAGGAGAATGATTTTGAGCTGGGAGACCTGGAGTTGATATGGGATGCCAGGAACGAGGACAAGGGAAAGCATGGGAAATTTGAAAATCTGTGGACAGGGCCCTACATGATCCAAGCTTTCAGAGGAAACAATGTTTTTTTTACTAAACAATGCCAATGGGTCAGATCTGCCAGGAGCACCTATAAATGGCAGAATGCTGAAACATTATGTCCCACCTCAGTGAGATATTTGAAGAACTCACTCTCCATTGTACATACCAGTTTTAATTTTCAGTCTTTACTTGCATTTTCTGAGTGAAGAAACATTGGTTAGTTTGTTGAAGACCGAAGAGAAGGCCCTAAGTTGCTGATCACTATTTTTCGACGTTTTCCTGAGAATAAGACCAACGAAGGCTACTAGACAGATATGTTAAGAATGACAGGAAACTGGATTCTTGGCACTTAATAGGGCAAGTACCATCCCTAGGTGGAGCTGCTGTTATCACCCCATAAATTGTGGGAATCAACTTATGACTTGGATATTATGGATATTGTCTGTATCTAGTGTTTTATTGGCAATTGATTTTTCATTTTACAAAAAGGAAAAAAAAAAAAGAAAA
>JASDQU010735952.1:19644-30732 GCA_032191745.1 Picea mariana | reverse complement strand
TCTGCGGTCAAGAAACAAGCGCGCAGATCTATAACTCACAATGAATTTCGGACCCCCCTTGGTGTTCTGCCTTTAACCGAGGGGGGGGGTTCAGAATAAATATTTCCCTTCGGCGGACCCCTTGTAATATGTGGCATCTTCCTATTGGTCCTCGAGTCTCATCACCCACATGCTGTCTGACAGCCCGTCACTCATGGCTGTCATCCTCCACTAAGTCCACTTGTCCCACTTGTTCCCGGGGTCGTGTCCCATCCCATAACTGCTGTCAGTCCCTGCTGTCAGTCCTTTACCCTTTCCACTCATGACCAGCCCCTTATGGTGACTTTCACTTCCCATCACCTCCAATCCCTAACAGCCACGTCAATCGTCCGTATGTTTTGGCCACCGTCACCTGCCATATCACCCCCAAGTGGCCCGTTGTCCATTAATAACTGGATAACATACCCGTTGTCACGCTTACCATTTTCCCGCGTCCAACCGACCCTAGTTTTAAATAAAACTACTGTTTTCCCTCTTCATTCACTATTCGTTCATCGCACCAGAAAATTTTACTCTTACGCCTCCATTTCTTTTCCGCCACCTTCATCCACAGTCAGTCTACCCACTAACATCGTGTTTATTACAGGTACTGTTGTTGAAATGGTGTCAAAGCCAAGACAAGCGGAAGAAAAAGAGAATCCTTTTCTTCCTCCTCCTGGCGACCTGGACAAAATTCCCTTGGTTGATAAAGATCATTTGATCGCAGATACCATTTGCGACTTCGATTTTTCTGATCTTCAGTCATGGCTCTGGGAGGTATTCTTGGACTAGAGTGACGAAATTGGACTCTGGCAGTCCAATTTGCCCCTGTATCTCTTTCCCCAAATTCATCATTTCCCTGAATTCACCCTCAAATGCCAAGCCCATTACATCCCCAACCAGAGGGCCATCGTCTCTTCATCTGGAGATGTCCTCTTCTTCATCACTCCCGAAGACATTGACCAGATGATGCAAATTCCCCATGCTGAATCTGCGTCCCCTTTCAATTTAGAAATTCTCACCTAGTTATATCAGAAAATGACCTTTCCTCAGAGAGCTCAGATATTCGAGCTTTTCCTCCCCACTTCTTCTCAACTACCTTCCACCAATCCCCCTTACCCTTCTTCCCTGTTCTCCACCAAAGGAAACCAAATCATTTCTTCCCTTTGTGCCCTACTTGGTTACTATTCTGACCAATGGGTAGATGAGCCCATCCTGGGTTTTCTGTCCATTTTCTCAAACGATGAAAAGCCCACAACGCAGTTCGACTACAGCACTTTCTTGGTCGATAATATTCACAAACAATTCATGAATTTTGCCTCAGAGGGCATGTTCAGATATTCTTCCATACTGGCGTACATGTTCGTTTACTTTCAAGCCGACAATTCCAGTTTCTCTATGCAGAAGATGGATGCAAATAGAAGGCCCTAGCCAGTCACAGCATGGACTTCTCTTCTGAAGCGTAACTCTGCTGAATACGACTTCAAATCTTTCATTGACCAGTTTTACCACCCAGTGGTAAGCATGTTGAGTGGTAGGCCTGAGCCACGAATAAATGAGTAAGTCCAGAGAATTCTACATCTCTCGGACAATGCAAATACAGGAGACTGGTACTTGTACCAGAACCACACTGAAATCACAGTTTTCGGGTGTGAATTGGCACCCTACAAGCTGCCAAAATATGTACCCGTAAGGATTTTTGCATTAGGATATATTAGGCAGATAATGAATTTAGATGACATTCATTTTGTTTCCCTGAAGAAGAAGCAATAATTGAGAATCAAGGGGCAGATTGGTTCTTTCATCTGCAATAGTCGAGGCGCAGGGGAAGAAGTGGATAGAATGTTGAAGGAAATGAAATTATTTATGAGTTTCACCTAGCACTATGATCCATGTGGGATCATTTCAAAAATGAGGGTGAACAATAAGAGTGTCCCGTATGCTCATGAGCCCAAGCCAGAGATTGAGAAATTTCCAAATCAGACAGTATGGGTGCCTGACACCTTAGTCGAGATAGAGCAGCAGATTGAAGTGGAATAGCAGGTTCCCTCAATGAGTGTGCCACCCACTACCACACCTCAGGTCCCCAAGGAGAAAAGGCCCTGATAGGAGTCATCACCTCCTGTAACAAAGGTGTCATCAGAGGAGTTCCAGATGCACACCAAGAGGCCAAAGTCAGTTTCAACGCCAGGCGCGACAGTAGAACAAGAAGTCCCNGATAGAGCAACAGATTGAAGTGGAATAGCAGGTTCCCTCAATGAGTGTGCCACCCACTACCACACCTCAGGTCCCCAAGGAGAAAAGGCCCTGATAGGAGTCATCACCTCCTGTAACAAAGGTGTCATCAGAGGAGTTCCAGATGCACACCAAGAGGCCAAAGTCAGTTTCAACGCCGGGCGCGACAGTAGAACAAGAAGTCCCGACTACCACAGTAACTACCACAGGGGTCAAGCCAGTCACTCTACCTTTTGGTTCAAGCTACCATAAGGAAATCACAACAACAATACCGAAGAAATCCACAGATTCTCCCCTGGATACTCAGACAGGTAAAACTGGTCCCAAGTTGGGCATTTTCGAAAAGTATGAATTGATCAAGAAGAAGAACTAGACACTCACTAGTAGTACTTATGCCCAGTTCTGGAAGCAGTCATCCATAGCTCAGCATAGGCTTCTTTCAGCATTTGAAACAGAAAAGGGAAGGATTCACATGGCTTACCTCCAAGCACAGGTACCGGATCCCAAAATAATATCAGACTACAAAAGGGCCACCTTTGGGTTCCAGGCGAAGGACGTGCATCCAGCAGATCAGATGGATCTGTACAAACAAACTGGGGAGATGGTTTTTCACACATTGGCACACGCTACAGCTTCTGCAGCAAAATTTCAGGTATCATTGAACAACGCTCAGACACAGCTCAAGTTAGAAAAAATATCATCTTTCACAAAAGACAACAGAATCAAGACGTTGGAGGAGTTGGTCCTCAAGATTGGTTATGACCCTGTGAACGTCAAGGCGGTAGAAGAGATGATAAAAAAGAAAAATTCCGACATCGCATCCTTAAGAAAGCAGTTGAAGCTCCCACCCACAGAGGACTCACAGGCAAAGGAGATAGCAGAGAAGGAAAGTGAGAAGGATGAGATGCTAAAGTTACTCATGGAGCAGAATGCTCAGCTCAAAGAGATGGAGGCTGAGATGGAGAGACTACTAAAGGAGAAAGAATAGATGAAGCCAATGGAAGGCATTCCATTGAGTGCTATCCCAATTGCAGGATTGAGCACAACAACAGTGACAGTCATTCCATCTGCAACACCAGTGCCACTACCAGAAGGAACACCAGACCTTGCCAAGTCCATGGAGAGGATGAACCTGCAAGAGACAGAAATCAGTAGGCTTAAGAAAGAAGTGGAGAACCTCCAAGAGCTCAAGACTTCTTTCTAGACAAGCCTATCCAAAGAAAAGCAGGTGAATGAGCAAATCAGGAAGGAGTTACAACAGCTCCAAAAGCAGACAATGGTAGGGAAGACTTTGGCTAAGGTCAAAGAGATTGTATGGACAGATATTTCCAAGTCCATAAATGAAATATGGCCAATGATTCAAATAATGTTTGAACAAAATGAGTTGCTCCAGAGGAGCAAACAAGATATTGAGAAAATCAGAGGGGAGCTGGGAGACATGCCAGCACAAGAAAATGAGATCATCAGGTTCCTGAATTCCAAGACCAGAGAGGAACTAGAAGAACTTAGGGTCGAGGATAGAATAGAAACTATACTTGAAGTAAAAAAGGTTTTAACCAAGAGAAGTCTGATGCTTCAGCTTGAGGAAAAGTTTCAAGTAATGGATCAAGGAGTACAAAAGTTCTTCAATAAGATAGATGTTCTCCAAAAGAAAGGCTTACCCAGTCTGAAGGTCATTAATGACAAACTAATGACACTCCCTGATTACAAGAAGTGGTTGACTGAGGTGTCTAAGGACAGTTCCAAATTTGCAGGGATACAAGGGAGCATCACTGGCAAAGTATTTATGGATGCCCTGCAGTTGGATATTAGTATCCAACACAAGGTTAAATACATATTCCTCATCAAGCCTACATTTGCTAAGTATACAGACATGGATGAAGTATATCGGAGATTACTTAAAGTCACAATGCCAAATCATCTCAGATGAGAAGAACTTTGTGATCTGTTAGATTAGTAGATGAGCTGTCACAATCCAGTCACTTGTCCAGTCAGAAGAGGTTGTGAAGGCACCTCGCCAAAGTCCTACCCCAGAACTTCCGTATGCAGTTGTATCGGGTCATCAAGCAATTTTGATTAGTTAAATTAGTTAGACTAAAAATAGAATGAGCACGTCCTGATCAGTTATGACAGGAATGTTTGTAATTTGAATTATAAATACTTCAACTTTCGAAGTATTGAGGGTTGTTGATTCGCACACCCTATTGCTATCAAACTGTACTATTTTTGAAGAGATCTGCCATTAATAAAGAAGAGACACTTTTACAGGATTCTTGCGTATGTTCACTGGTGATGTTGATTTTCTAAGTTAAATTTTTTCTTTCTCTATATTCATTTTGTTTTCTGAATCTAATCTTTATGAATAGCGTTATGTTGCAGGATTTATCTTTGATACCCTGTTTCGGATTCTAAATATTTAAATGTTTATCTTCTAATATCTTCAATTAAGAAATTATTAACTGCTTGTTAGTTGAAGTTATTTTCCTCATCTGTTCTTCCATCCATCATTTTAAATTACTAAAGATCCAGTGAGTGTATTATCTCTCCCTGTGATGGTTTTCTTTGATATTTCTGGTTGTATCTAATATCTGATTGAATACAGACCCCATAGCCCAATGGATGTGTAGACCATGTCAACCAACTTCAAAAAAACTCTTTTACAACAAAACCAACAGTTTCTTTACCTAGCCTAATATATGAATTTAAAAACAAAGCTAAATCATATAGAGAGATCCCTCTCTGAAGTTGGAAGGGCTAGATCCCAGCTTTAGAAGTGGTTGATTAAGGGTACCTTTGTAGATTTCTTCTTTTTCAACCTCTAGAAAATTTACCAAGTGCTAACAACCTCAGCTAGCCTAGTATTCCTTGTCTTGGGGTGGAGCTTAGTCGCAGCTCGGGGGTGATCCACTGCTGAGCTAATGAGCAGTGTGGTCTAAGGCTGGGAGGTTCATGGAAGGCCTGCACTTGGTTGGTGGAATCTACCATTGATAAATATAAGTATCTGATTATGATTTAATCATGTTTTCCATGATTGTGCTGCTTATGTATCATGTTTTCCATTGTGTATATGAATTAATATGAAAAGTTAATTGCTATCTGATTATGGTAGTAATTCATATGAATACTCTGTGTTGAATGTGTTTATTGTTTAAATGCATGTGGGTTAAATAACATATGTATGAGTTATGTACAAAGTGGTGTTATAGTCTTCTTTTAAGAGCGATTAAACCTTAGTAGCAGAAAAGGTGCGCTACAGTTTGGTATCAGAGCCAAGGTTTCGACACTGAGCCTAGATGGGCCAGTGGAGCGGTCTTTGGACCAAGAATGTGAGGGAAATTGGGTTTGGAAGGCCGATTTCATACCCTGGTTTGCTCCAAAATGTCAAGGAGTTACTTGACGAGTTTTAAAGCTTAGGAGGTATAGCGGCGTTATGAAACTGCAGCCAGTGTGGTATGAGTCCACAGGGAGAGAGGACTCCACACCAGTGGTGTAGGAGCTCTAGGATTTGTTTGGGAGGGAAGGCAAACCCTTGTGACCATCAGATCTGAAAAGTGTGCACGAGGTTTAAAGCCCTTTGGATATTGCACAGGAATGTGGAAATAGCAATACACGAAATCCCAAATTAGTCAGGACCGTCCATCTCAAAGGGACAGGTGGCGATAGTAAAGAGCATGTCGACATTTCACATGTTGAAATATCAGGATATTGGCATTTGTGAAATCGGGAGTCACGATGACAGGAGGTCGGTAATTTTCATGGTAAAAGTCCCGGGAACAATCTGAGCCGTCTGTTTGTGGGGACACGTGGTGGAGATCGAAAGACCCATCGGTATATCGGCTACCGGGGTTTTGAGTTGACATAGAAATTTTTTATCGGGGAATCGCAAGTTGTGAAATCCCAAGATTGGATTTGAGCCATCTGTCAGTTGGAACACGTGAGCGAGATTGGGATCCCATCGGCATATCGGGGTTCAATGTTTTGCAAATCTTGAAGACAAGGCACTCGGAGCATTTGAAATCATGAAATTGTGAAGTAACGAGAAGCGGTGAGGACCGTCCATTCTTGGGGACGCGTGGTCGAGATCGAGGCATTCGAGAAAGTTTCGGAAGGAGAGTCATCCATCGGGAAATCGGGGTTCAAGGAATCGCGAATCTTGAGGACATATGTGCTTCGGCATTGGAAGGTCTGAAACCTCGATAGGAGGTATGACTGTGGTCATATAAGGGGAGGTCGTGTGAACCACGAGTCTAGCCCAGAGGGCTAATAGGAGTTACAGCGCTTTGACGTTTGGAAGTCCAAAACCCCGAAAGGATCTGGACCATTAGATCTAGCTCATCGAGGATCGTTGGATAACGTATAAGAAACCGTGTATCGGATTTCAGGGATAGGAGTGACAAGAGGTTGGGAGTCACTGTGTAATGAAGTCCTGGGTACTAAAAACCCAAAAGTGTAGAGCTGAATGAGAGCTCAGAAAACCCATTGGAATCGAAATGTCTTTTGTTCTTGTTCGTATTAGTTATAAATGTTGTGGATTGTTCATGAAGTTTTGATGGCCTGACAACTTTGAATTTAATTGCACAGTGCGTGTGCAAAGTTCAACGGAGGTTAGGACTCTAGTTAACCAATGCTGAGTATGGAGTGGGGAAAGGTGCAGATTACCCCTGAAATAGAAGACGAACAAGAAGGAAAGGATGTTAACCTAGGAGTCGAAGGATCGAACTCCAATGGGCATGGAAAAGAGAAGGATAAGGAAGGACACATAATGAAAATCATTGAAGGATTGCAAAGAGAGGCTAAGGCTCATCGAGCTGATAGCCGAAAGGTCATGAAAGTCAGGGATCGACAGGGTGAATTAAACTTAAAATTTTTGAAGAGCCTGGAAAGAATAGAGAAGAAACTCGAGAAGGGAAGAGACTCNGAAGGACACATAATGAAAATCATTGAAGGATTGCAAAGAGAGGCTAAGGCTCACCGAGCTGATAGCCGAAAGGTCATGAAAGTCAGGGATCGACAGGGTGAATTAAACTTAAAATTTTTGAAGAGCCTGGAAAGAATAGAGAAGAAACTCGAGAAGGGAAGAGACTCAAGTACGACGAAGAGTCACAGAACCCATGGGAGAAGAAGTAGGTCAAGGAGTGGTAGTCGGCATCTTAGTCATGCCCAAAGACATTCTGACAGAGAGACACACGGTAGTTCAAGTCCATCCCCTACCAGAAAACATCAAAAATATGGAAAGGAGGAATTGAAAGGGGAGATGAACAAGATTAAACCTCCAACATTCGATGGAGAACATAAGAAGGAGGAAGATGCCGAGACATGGTTACTTGGCATGAAGAAATACTTCCAACTGCAAAATTATTCTGCCCATGCAAAAGGAAGAATTGCAATGTACCAACTGAAAGGAAAAGAATCCATGTGGTGGGATCAGTTTGTGCAGGTGCAACACATCAAAGAGAAAGAGGTCACTTGGAAGGAATTTAAGAGGTATTTCGAGAAGAAATACCTGACTAAAAGATACTATGAAAGAAAGATGAAGGATTTCTTCGAACTCAAGTTGGGAAGTATGACTATTGATGAGTATGAACGAAGTTTTCTGGAACTACTGAAGTATGTTCCATTCATCAAAGATGAAGCTGTCAAGATTCAGAGGTATCTAAGTGGACTGCCACCTTCCATTGGTGACAATATTCAATATGATGATCCTAAGACTATGGAAGAAACAATAAGAAGTTTGAAATGATTATACGAACAGGAAAGAGAAAAGCCTACCTTTCGGAACGCTTGGGATGACCAGAAGAGGTTTAAGAAAGAACAGAGGCAGAAGGGAAACAGGCCACCCTTTTTCAAGAATGGCCCTAGGGGACAGTCATCCTTTAGAGACCCCAGAAAAGTTGAAGGAAGTGAGCAGATTCGAAGGCCTCCACCTATGGAGTGTTGGGGCTGTAAAGGGAATCATAGGTACATAGACTGCCCCCACAGAAAAGACAAAGCAAGAACTGTCCATACTGTTCAGCAAGCTAAAATAGTGGAGGATATGGACAGTAGAATGCCGAGGATCTACGTAGCCCTAGACAATAAGCAAGCAGAATTTCAATCGCACATGATTGAAGTGGAAGGTACGATCAACAACCGACCACTTGTTATTTTAATTGATTCAGGGGCTATCCATAGTTATGTAGATCCTAGAGTGGTGGAAAGTTTGCATCTAACGAGAAGCAAACATGAGAAGTCTTGGTTAGTACAGTTGGCCACAGGGACCAAGAGGAAGGTCACTGAATTTGTTAAGTCCTATTCAGTGGACATGAAAGGAATGAGCACTAAGGCTGAATTGAACATTCTTCCTTTAGGTTCATACGATTGCTTAATTCGGGTGGATTGGTTGGACCAACACCATGCCCTTCTGGATTGCCGTAACAAGAGGTTCACATGCCTGAACGAAGAGGTAAATCAGGTAATAGTCCAAGGAATTCCCAGAGCCGTGGCTATGAGGAAAATCTCAGCCATGCAACTGAAGAAATTTTACCGGAAAGGCTGTCAATTATTTGCAGCTCGGGTGGAAGAATCATCCCAAGATGTAGTATCGAATCTAGAACACCACAAAGCACTCAAATAATTCAAGGACATATTTCAGGAGGTACCTGGACTACCTCCGAAGAGGGAGATCGATTTTTCTATAAATTTGATGCCTGGAGCAGCTCCAGTTTCGAAGACTCCTCATAGAATGAGTACACCAGAGCTAAAAGACTTGCAATTGCAGCTCGAAGAGCTACTAAAGAAAGGTTACATTCATCCCAGTGTGTCACCGTGGAGAGCCCCAGTCCTATTCGTGAAGAAGAAAGATGGGAAGTTGAGGTTGTGCATTGATTTTCGACAGTTGAATAAGGTCACTGTCAAGAACAAATATCCTCTGCCAAGGATTGATGATCTTTTTGATTAGTTTAAGGATGCAAAAATATTTTTGAAAATAGATCTCTGATCAAGATATCACCAAGTGAGAATAAAGGATGAGGACATCAGCAAGACCGCCTTTAGAACAAGGTATGGTCATTATGAGTTCACAGTGGTGTTGTTTGGATTGTCCAACACGCCTGTTGTTTTCATGTGCTTAATGAATGGAGTGTTCATAGATTATTTGGACAAGTTTGTCATAATCTTCCTAGACGATATCTTGGTGTATTCCAAGACAGAGGAAGAACATGAACAACACCTAAGAATGGTGCTGCAGGTGTTGAGAGAACACCATCTATACGCAAAATTGAGCAAGTGCTCATTTTACCAAAGGCAGATCCATTACTTGGGACATATAATATCTGAAGAAGGAATTGTTGTGGATCCTGAAAAGGTACAGGCCATTCGAGAATGGCCAGCACCAAGGAATGTGGCAGAAGTTAGATCTTTTATGGATCTGGCAGGCTACTATAGGAGGTTTATAGCCAGATTCTCAAGGATAGCCCATTCTATCACTTCCTTGTAAAGGAAGGGGAAGAAGTTCCAGTGGACTGAAGAATGTGAGAGCAGCTTCCAGCGATTGAAGCAGCTGCTAACCAGTGCTCCAATCCTGAAGATTGTAGATCCAAATAAGGATTATGTAGTGTGCAGAGATGCATGTAAGGAGGGGCTGGGAGGAGTTCTTAGCCAAGAGGGATTTGTAATTTGTTATGAGTCCCGAAAGTTGAAGGAGCATGAGAAGAATTATGCCACTCACGATTTGGAACTGGCAGCAATCATCCATGCCTTGAGGAAATGAAGACATTACCTCATGGGAAAGAGATTTGAGTTGAGAATAGACCATAATGGTCTGAAGTATTTATTTGATCAGCCGACCTTAAATTCCAGGAAAATTAGATGGCTGGAGTTTCTGTGCAAATATGACTTTGATATCAAGCATATCAAAGGGAAAGAAAATAAGGTGGCTGATGCACTCAGCAGAGAAGTGCACGAATTACATGCTACAACCATTAGCATGTACCAGACTGAGATGAAAGACAGAATTTTGGAAGCTGCAAATGTTGATTTGCAGTACAAAAATATTGTAGCAAAGCTATAGCAGCGTGAGAGACCACATACAAAGGAAAGTTACACCTTGGGAATTAATGGTTTACTTCTGTATAAAAACAGAGTGTATGTACCCAATGTCCGAGAATTGAAGCTGGAAATTCTAAAGGAGATGCATAACGTGACTTATGCTGGACATTCTGGATATCAGAAGACTGTGGCAGCAGTCAAAGGCCATTATTTTTGGCTGGGTTGGAAGAAATAAATCGCTGAATACATCGCAAGATGCATGGAGTGCCAAAAGGTTAAGGCTGGGCATAGGCACCCAGCAGGGTTGCTGCAGCCTTTACCTATTCCTGAATGGAAATGGGACATGGTAACAATGGATTTTATCACCAGACTACCTAGAACAAGAATGCAGCATGATTCAATCATTGTGGTGGTGGACAAGCTTACTAAAGCAGCCCATTTTATTCCACTGAAAACCACCCATAGAGCAGCAGATGTTGCTGACATTTTCTTAAAAGAAGTTGCAAGCTTGCATGGAATTCCTAAGACAATTGTGTCTGATAGGGACCCGAAATTCACTTCGAATTTCTGGAAAGGACTATTCAAAGGATTCGGAACAAATCTGAATTTTAGTACAACGTATCATCCCGAGTCTAATGGACAGATAGAGAGAGTGAACAGAGTAATAGAAGACATGCTGAGAATGTATGTGATGGATAAACCATCAAGGTGGGAAGACTACCTGCATTTGGTAGAATTCGCCTACAATAATGGGTATCATGCATCATTGAAGATGAGCCCATTCGAAGTGCTTTATGGAAGAAAGTGCAA
>JASDQU010735952.1:0-17328 GCA_032191745.1 Picea mariana | reverse complement strand
TTAGTAGCAGAAAAGGTGCGCTACACCAATGGCCTTCCAATATGTAAAAGACATCACACATGTCAAGGCGCCCTCATCAACCACCATGCGGAAAATGTTCCCAGTAAAATTTTTTGTGGTGTAAGCCACTACTATCTGAAACACCACATGGTAAGGAAGATGAGGTTTTAATTCGGTCGTATCAAGAATGATCATTCCTAGATTAAAAGTATCAGCAGATCCTAAGGCAGCTAATAGATCCTTTCTCTGGGAAGGGTAGCTCTGGAGGACTTCCAAAGAAGATATGGCACAAGGGGTTTGTGACAAATCATCCACCACAGAGTAGTTTTGGGAAGCCCTTGTGTTTGGGTTGTGTGAATATTTCTTTAAGGCACCTTTTGGGATGCATGTCATTGTTTCTCCCAATGTCTTCTCAATCTTGAGAGGAAGAGATCGGTTATCATCTTCTGTACCCTTCTCAGAGGTGTTTTTCATTCTGTAGTTGCATGTCCTAGTTGTTATGTCAATGCTACCTTTCATCATGTACGCATTCATGGATGAAGGATTACTCACAGAAGGAGGGGGTCCTTGAATACCCCCTTCCATGCTCGAAGAGGCTTGAGTTAAATGTTTCCCATGTTGAAATGGATTCATTAACACGGTAGTTTGTTGTTATGCCAATAACTTCTGGGCCTCTGCAAGCCAAGGGCACTGGTGATTCGAGTGGTCTTTCGTGAAAAGATTACATGGATACTTTGAGTTCTTCTTTTCTGTGTTTCCCCCCCAACATTATTGGTAGGTTTCTTATCCCCATTACCCTTCTTTCATTTTATTTTCTTTCCATCAGGAAGCTAGGTAGCCTTCAGGTTTGTTGATTGCATAATGTGTACATCTAACATTTGAGTAGGGGGGGCAGTTGAACCAATGGTCTAGCTGGTCGTTGTCTTCTATATTGAAAATTGTTTCAATTGATTTGACAACTGATCAATGGTCTTCATTTGCATTGAACCAACAATACCATCGGCATGTGGTCCAGATATATGTCTAGTCTTGTCAAGTATCGACCGCGGTTCATCTGGAAAAACTTTGTAAATTAAACCAGATTGAGAGTAAATCATCTTTAGTTGTTGAGCTCTCATTATCACTTCTTCTTCTAAAAATACCCCTGAGGTTGTGACGTCTTTAGATAAATAGGGTAACAAAGACTTAAGGAACCACTCAAGCAGGAATGCTAGTGGTACTGGTACTTTTATCAAACTATTCCGGCGTCTCCATTCTCAGATGTGATCTGAGATATGGTCTTCTTTTTTCTTCTCAAAGTTGGCCAACAATTCGGTGTCAGTGTTGTATCTCACAGGTAATTGTAAATGGTTTAAGAAAGCCATTGCCAATTCACCGAAGGAAGAGTATCTTGAGCGGTCATGCTCAATGTACCATTTCGCAGCACTCTCGATGAGAGTGTGTTGAAACAAATGCAACTGGACAAAGTCATCTCTCAAAGAGTTGGATGAGCACCATAAATGGAAGGTAGTCACATGATCGCCTAGATCTTCATTAGGATTAGCCTCAAACTTTAGAATGTCTGAAGGAAACTTGGTTAGCATAGGGGGGCAAGGCAGATCATGACAGATGGGGTCATTTAATAACCTTGTCAAGTCTGGCAAGTGCAGAGTTGCCAGAAACGGTAATTTGGGTTGTTGATTATAACCAGGGAAAAAGGAGCCTGGAGTTTGGATGGCATCAGGTTGCCAGCAAAGGTTAGGTTGTTGGCCAAGGTTCTGGTAATAACCATGTTCGTGACCAGTGTACATATTCTATGCTTGTTGAGACTTCATTGGCTGAATCTTGTAATAGGACGTAAAGAGGTGGGGTTGCGTCGCATTCCAAGGATTTTGGGAAGGGTTTCCCCCTGCCGATCCGACGGGCATATGTGTTGAGCCTTGCCCGAGGTTCCATTAGATATGGAAAGGGTTTCCCTTAGTGGGAATCCCTGACAAGGTTACTGATCCCTGCCATGGATTCCAAGGACCTTGTGAGGAAGGAATTCCCAAGTTTTCCCCCTGTGCAGGAATAGTTCCCTGCATAAGATTGTTTTGTCCATAACCAGGGCTACCCCCAGTCGAGATGATAGCTGAGGAGAATACATTGTTACCAAATGCGTCGAAAAAAGAGAACGGTGTCAAACCTACCAACATGCTATAAGAAGGAAGTCTTTGACTACCTTCTCCAAATGAACTATAGTTTATGTTCATCCCGATGGAGTGTTGTTGAGTACTATAGAGCGAAGGGGACGAAGGAGGTATATGAACCCCTCCATAAGGGAAAGCATTATAGGGATCTGAATTGACCCCATGGATCATTGAAGAGGAGAGTTAGAGCTCCCTGCCCCTAGACCTAAAGTCTGTAGAGTGGGGTAAGAGAGGACAGAGTTCATACTGAAGCCAAGCATCCGGTATGAAAATAGAGGGCCTGTCACACTCTGGGTGAAAGGTGGAGTGATTGCCACCATAGATGGAATCAGACCATTTCCCAAGGTAGAGGCGGTCGAGACCATGGTGTTCTAAACCAATGATGGTTGGTTGGGAGGAGGGAAACCCCCTGTGGTGACAGCCATAGAGGGAGTATGAGAATTCCCTGAAGAAGTGGCAACATTTTTCTCCATTGCTGCTTGTGACACTACCGGACACTCATAAGGTTTAACCTGTATGACGATGGGCACCGATAGATCAGTGATCGAAGGGTTATAAGGACCAAGAGATTCTTCTCTGAGGTCGGAAATGGTTGGTTCCTCTGGAATCAAATGTTCTCCTCTTGGAGATCGGTCGGGCTCATTTTGATGTGGTCCGTTCACCTCAAAAGACCCTTGCTGGTCTAGTCTTCGCCTTAGCAGTGGCGAGGGTGGATCCAGATTAACCTGCAACAGGGCAAGAATCCTTTGCAACTGGTGGAGCTCCTGATCCTCCATAGTGTGAGAAGATTAATGAAACACTAGGGATTTGTATTAACATTAAAAAGAAACACACACTAGAAAAAGCACCTATGAGTTAAGACAAGCAGATCACTACCTAGTAGGAAGAACAGTTACACCAACCAACACTAGAGAAGCTTACCAATGCAAGTGATACTCAAATATGGAAGCACCCTCTAGGTATACTCTACAAAGCGTGGCCCAATGTCTACCCTAAGTACCATAGTATACCCCCATAGTCACCTGTGTAAGTCACTAAGATAAAGGAAACTAGGTTGCCAACACGCGAATAGTCACCAGGAGGGTACAGTCGATAGTTGAGTGGACCGTAATGAGCAGGGTATCAAGCCCAACAGATTCAAGGGTATCGAAAGCAAGTGTTCTGGAAGACGAATGAGTACCTCAAATGGATTCGGGATCCATGAAGCTCTGTGGAAAATGTGATCAACGGAATCCCAAGATAAGCCCTCTATATGTGTTCCCCACTACACTTGGTCCGCCTTTGGAGGGGTTATCTCTGCTAACTTTCCTTACATGACCTCGTGTTTATTCCCTGTGTTAGGGGGGGTTCTTGGATAACTTTCATGGTTACTAGAATTTCAAGTACTCCCTAGCATAGACTCTTATGTTTGTTTTTGTAGCCTTGAAGAGTTTCCTCTCCAATCCTAAATCAAGGCTCTAGCCTAGACTGCATTGATGGACCCTACAAACACAAAGTCTAATAACTTTTAATCAATCATTAATTTTAGTGGTTGTCTTAAGTCAAAAGGAATGGAAGTGAAACAAGTGATGTTGTTTAAGAGACAAAAAAGAAGAGCATAATATGAAAATGAAAACAAACTACTCCTTCACAAATAAAGATTTGCCAAATTAAAACTCTTTCACTAAACTTTTCATAACTACTTTTCTCAGATCTTTGAAAAGAAAAACTTAAAACAATATTTCTCTTGACTATGAGATACTTAATTTCCTAACAATTCAAGTAAAGAACTTAAGAAAACTTTCTTTTTCCTTGGTAAATGAAGCAACTAACCTAAACTACTTTACCAAACAAAGAAATGAAAGATTTTTTTTTTATTGTTTTATGCTTCAAAACAAGAAATTTGAAAATGAATTATTTTCTTTTCTTCTAAAGAAAAAAAGGGAAAAATGATGACAAGTCAAGACCAAGAAATGAATTTAGGCCCAAATGCAGATCGCAGGGAGTCATTGACAATACCAAACAGGCAAATCAAAGTAGACTCACAAACTTGTCTAAAAACCCTATCAAAGAAAACACAAGAAATATTTTGATGAAAAGAAAGCTATGTTGAGGTCAGACCTAGGCTACAGACTGCTATAACAGAGACCAGGGCTAGATCAAGAAAACCCCTAAGAATCATGACTTTTGACAGGGAAGAGGATGGATGCCTCTTCGAAGAAAACATTTCTCAACACATGCATGCTACTGACAATTCAATAGCCAGCGTATGTACGCGGGCTGTCCAAAGGCAGGGCGTGTATGAACACATGCAGGCCGACTATAGGCCGCATACACCTTTGTAACTTCTCAAAAGATGAAAACCAACAGTCAAGAAAAGGTAGGGAGTACTGGTATGGAAGACCAACATCCCTTAAAGACACAGAATCTTATAGAAACTCAAAAACAGTGAGTAAACTTATTCAAAAACACCCAAAATAAATATCCCCAAAGACCCTAGAGGCTTCCCCACTATGGTCACCAATTCCGCTATAGCAGGAAAACCCCTCTATGAACTACACTAGGGTTCTAAAATGTAGGCAGATATAACCATCTAAAGTCTCCTACTTTTTATCAACTATCTCAACGTTACCCCACAATCATACATAAAAGAAAAAGTACATGGATCCGGTAGGCATACCTTAAACTCTGTGTCTAATGTCGATCCCTTTGCACTCAGTTGTTTCCTGACTGCAAGTATCCTCCCAAGGTTGACCTGCATTCACCAAAATACAAACAAGAAACTACAAGCATGCATTCTATGTATGGATTAGTGGGTTAGACATCATAACCAATAAATGTAAACAAATCATAAAAATTTAAGACGTCATTTGGTGGGATGGAAAAAATACTTCCTTATATTAATCTCACAAAAGTCATTTACAACATGAGACTGACACTGCTCCCTGAACTTGGTCCTGAGATCCTCTTCACCATGCACCGACTACTTCCACATGTTCTTCTCCTCTTTAGTTCTCTCTAGGGAAATGGAAAGGATTTGCAAAGGAGGAAGATGGCATTCTGGCTCAAACTCACAATGTGGTTGCAAAATATTGGGGAAACGGGGGAATATTGAAATGGGCAGAGTTTCTATACTCTCGTTCTTCTTCTTTGGAATGGGGCCCCAACACCTTATTTTATAGGCCAAAAGAGATAGTAACGATTGGGGTGACTGGCTACAGGCAGTCAAATGGTTAACTAATTTCCCAGAAACCCATATCCATATTCAATTTTCATTTTTCACAATTTTTTGTGAGTGTACGCGAGATGTAGTGGTGTAGAAAGCATATGTACGCGGGTAGTAGTGATGTAGGGAACATACACCTTCAAAACAATGGTTTTTAGAAGATTTGTTTAGTGATGGCTTGGCAAATATAGCAAGTAAGATGGCCTGATGCCAGGTATGCATGTCTAGTGCAGTTTAGGGTTATAACAGGGATAGTGTTCATAGTATGCACAAATAAATGTGTCCATTCTTTCTAAGGTACTTGTTAGCACTCTATAAATTATGTCTGGCTAAATAGACAAAAGATAGAGGTAACTGTTTCAACCAACTTTAGAGCTGAGGCACTAGCCTTCTCAACTCAGAGAGGGCTCTCTTGTGTCACTTGATATATATATGGAAATCGGTGGCTAGATTTGGTTTGTTTTGGGGGTTTTTAATAAGTTTGTTGGCCAAGAAGAGGAGGGACACATAGGGCTATGGAGTCAAAATTCTGAAATTGAATGAAAACAATGATCAGCTGATAGAACTCTCCAGAGGATAAAAGCTAAATGAGGCAATGAATCTGAGTTGTAACTTAAAATAAATTAGAGTGGTAAGAGGAAAGAGGAAACAAATAATTGCATCAGAGCATTACAGGAATGAATTTTGAATTGGTTAAGAAGAAATATACACAGTCTAAATTGCTAATCCAAGAGCATCATGAGATGAATTTTGGGCTTTTGTCTCTCCAATTTAAACAGATGAAAGTGAAATGAAATAAAAGATCACATGAATTATACACTACGAAAGGAGACAAAACTCGTATCACAACCAATTAGAATCTTGTCATAAACAGTTCAAAATGCTTCTACATATCTATTCAATTCAGTCCCAAAAAATTTACAATAGATTCTAGAACCACCATAATTGTGCCCTTGCACTTCTTCCCACCATTAATACACTCAGAACCTCTAACACTTATACAATTCAAGTTCCTTTAGTGTGCAACCGGTTACAATAACTAAAATGAAACGTTTCAGCTCCTACAATGATTACAAATGACAGTTTTCAGAAAAACGTTTCATGATCCCTGCAGATTCCTCTGAAGCTCCATCTCCTTCCTCTTCCACGTTCTCTTTGAAATGTCACTCATAATATTTCAAATATAATTGCATTTATCCATATTCTCATTAAACATTTGGGAATAATATATTTTAAATAAAAATAATTCCCAAATATTTTTCAATCCTGTAGAATTAAATTTCCATAATTTAATTCATGACCGTGGTTTTTAAGACCATGTATTGTTTGCCCAATTCACCATTTCATTGTAAAAGAATTTACTTTTACCATTTCCCTATGAAAAACATTTACTATGTAATGTTTTTCCAATTTACCGTCTTTGGAAAAATACCTTTTATATTCTTCTTTTACTTCTATAAAACCTTTGGATAAAAATTATCCAAGTTTCCGTTCACGTGCATCTTCCACTTAATTATTTTCCATGGAAATAAACACTAGTCTCCTTGATTTGTAAAATTTAAATCTTACCTCTGTAAAAGCTTTTCATCGTGAGGAGAATCTCATTTATTGGGAATCCAATAATGATTATTGAAATTCACTCCTGGAAAAATGTTGCACATAAAACATATGATAAATGTTTGGATTTATTATATCGGGCTTGGGATAAAATTGGTTTAATCCAAACTTCTTTTACCTCCAATGTGCTCCACGTAAAAACACGTGGCCACCAAATAAACCACAGTATTTTTCCCCGGTCCACCTTCACATAATTAACCTCCTCGTTACTTTAATCCCCGATATGTATGTGTGCCCTTCATCCAACCTTTGACTTTTCCATATTATAAATTGAGATTCGTGCCCATGATTTGACATGATTTCATAAATTAAATATTGGATTAAATATTAATATAAATATAAAAATATTTATATTAATAATAAAAAGCCCTTTTTTTCTATTTTCGAAGGACTTTGGGCATATGAGGCTTAACACATGATTTTGTGGATGGTATAAGGGTGCTTAATAAAAGACATATTTTTTATTTTCAACGGGAATATGAAAATAATGGTAAAAATGAATGAAGTTATGGAACTAAGGGATTTAGATAGGAATTAAGGCTAGGTATAGGTATAGGCTTGGGATATTTTCCAATTTTTGACTCATGGAGTACATGACTATTTTGGAAGATCAGTTGAATGAAGGATTTAGCTGATGGGAGCTTGCTGGTGAAAAAGTTTGAAAGTCTAAGTGGAAAAATAGCATAAGGACAAGATGCTTTGGGAAAAATTAATAAAAATTAGCAGGTGATAACATAAGCTCCTATTGGGGATACTATTCTCCCTATGAAGTAGCAAAGAACAATAGACCATGTGTCTGATCCATTGGGTTTCTCCCAGAACATGTCTGTGTACCCAACTCCGACCTGTCACCAATGTGTGCTGAAAACCAAACTCTTCACACTGCTCTCAACTGGATACTGAATACTGAGTACATTGCTAAAATATGAATGTACACACTACTGGAAATCCAAACTGAAAAATGCTTGACCAACAAGCTTATTTTCACACTCCTATCTACTCTAAAACTGCTGAGATGAATACTTAATCAAGTGATACTGAAGTTCCAATGCAACCAATCAAACAATTGGCTTCTCGATTTTTCTCCGCTCACATCTTTCTTAAGAAGGTAGATAAATGTAAATAATGGTAGCTGAAAACAAAAGTGTTGAAATTACTAAGACAATTGAGATGGGGGGTGAATCAGTTGTTACTGTGCTTAAACAATTTTAAGTCTATTAAACCATTTTTAAACTTTCATCAAGTGACCATCAATATTATACATCATATGAAGAACATAAATAATGAGCATCAATCACACATAAGATATACACAGAGATAGATTTTCACGAGGAAACCCATAAAGGGAGAAAACCTCTTCTTCTTCGAAATGATAGGCATCCTTTTAAGTTTTGTACATCATCTATGTTTGAGCACCAACTCAAAGTGAGGCTACTACCTCTGTTTTACAAACTCCAACTTGTTGAGAGCACCAACTCTCTGGTTTCTCTAGCACCGACTAGAAGGAAGCACCAACTCACTGAGTGTTCTAGCACCGACTGAATGGAAGCACCTACTTCCACTTATACAAGCACCAACTTGCATATAGAAAACTATGTGTTCTCCCAAGCACCACCCTGCCACCCTGTTTTCTAGCCACAACTAGATGGAAGCTACAACTCCCAATATTCAAGCACCAACTCGAATATCAGAGAACCACAGTCCTCCCTAGCACCACCCTACCTCCCTGATTATAAATAAAATGATTGAATAACCAACAACACAGGTGTTTCAATTCTTACCACTTCTCTTATGTCCTGCAATTCTTCTATGCTTCTATCTGTTTTGTAATTCTTCTCTACTTCAAGTTGTTCTGCAATTCTGCTCTTGCTTCTATCTATTCATCATCTGTTACTCATCTCTGAGTTTTATCTGACACTGTGCATACTGTTGGTCTCACGCTGCACATACTGTAATTTTCCCTTTCTTACATTTCAACTCATTTTTCATTCAGAACAACCAACAATTCACAGTCACTCTGTCTTTCTTTTATGCACTTCACACAACTTTAGTTACACCTCGAATACCTAGGCCAACAATGCTTCATCCACTCAATCACCAACTGTCCAAGAACCATGATTTGGTTCTTCTATCTGAATTGTAACTGGATAATTAATCTTAAATATCAATAGTAGCCCTTTGATAAGATGCTGAAATAACCAACACCATTGGATTAAATCCGTAGGGTCTTGTGTTTATCCTATATTTCCATTGGCTATGACCATGGGCCTAATCGAGATGTGTTTCACATTTTGCATTTCGAAAATCCTGTGTTGAAGGATCTCGACGCTCCAAGTTGCGATCCCTAAAATGGAGCTTAACTTCGCTAGCTCCTCCCTCTCACATGACCACCGACAGTGACCATAGGCTACACCAAAAGGTTCTTCACGATTTCATGTTTCAACATTCTTGTCGTGAGCATCCTTGACACCTCCAACTCCTGGTATCCAAAACTCTGAAATGGAGTCAGATCAGTGGTCCACAATCTTGATGATTCGACGGTCCATATCTTTTCGTGATCTCGCATATCTCGATTCCTGTGATGAAATCTCTCGACACTTCAAGTTGCGATCCCCAAAATGGAGCTTAGAAATTATCTCCTTCCCTTAAGCCTTCGACGATGTGACCTTGTCTATGACCACGGGCCAGACCTTATCATGATTTCGCATATCACAAGTTGCAAGGTTAGAGCATTTCCTTCCTTTGATTTTCCAGTCAGTGAAAAGTTAATCCCTCGCCACATGTCCCTCTTGGATCAATGGTCAAGATCTTATTGTGATTTTTCAACTTCACAGGCCTTCATCATGCCTGATCAACGGTCCACGATCTTCATTTGATCAATGACTCAGATTAAGTCATGGTTTCATATTTCACGATTTCATGGGATAGAGCACCTCCTTTCTTTGACTTTCCAGTTAGAGAAATGCCAATCGCTCACCATGTGCCCTCTACATCTAACGTTCCACAACTTACCTTGATCCAAAGGTCCAGATCAATTCTTCAGATTTCGCATATCGCAAGTTCCCACACCATGTTCCATTGACTCATCCAATGTGCAGGTCAGCGAAATTCTATTCGCCTGCCACATGTCCTTCTTGAAGATGAACGGTCCTCCTGCTTTCGATATTTTGTAGGCCCTCTTTATCTTGCACGTGAAGACCATGCTCCTTCTTATGGATCCAAGGATGGTTGGTCTTCGGGCTCAAATTTGATGCTTGAGATCTATTTTCTTCTACTATGCACTCCTCCTATCTGAATTCAGATCTGACGGTCATCGAGAATTATGAATGGGATCCAATGATCACTCTTGCTCTTCACTATTGATATTTCCATTGTCATGCCATTATCGCTGCACTACTGATGTGCTGATCTTTACCATCAATGACAAACACGCATAATCTTCCTCTGTCTGAAAACATGCCAACAATCTCCCCCTTTGGCATTCATGGAAACCCCTTGAAAAATATGCAACTATACCATTGTAGCATCTTTGAAATTACTACCACTGTAGCATCCTTGAAATTACCACACTTTCTCCCCGTTTGACATCAATGTCAAAGAAGAAACATAGTCCCCCTGAGCTGTTATGATACATACTCCCCCTGTTAATTATGAGAAACTTAGAAATACAACAGATATTCAATAAGTACTCTCCCTGACCAGGTGAACAGATTAGATGAAAGAAGTTATAACCCCAACTTTTGACAAAGATATCCAAAAGGGGTCATTGTTAACGGTTTAATAAAGATATCAGCCATATGTTTTGTGGAAGGAATATAATTCAGTTGAACGACTCTGTTTGTAACTTTTTCTCTGAGAAAATGGTATTTTATTGGGATATGCTTAGTCTTGGAGTGAAGAATGGGATTTTGGGAGACACTAATGGCACTGGTGTTATCACAGTGAATTGTAATCAGAACAGTACAATTTACCTTCAAATCTGCAAGAGTTTGAATCATCCAAAAAATCCGAGTGCAACAAGTAGCAGCAACAATGTACTCTGCTTCTGTAATTGATAAGGAAATAGATCCATTCTTCTTACTAATCCATTCTACCAATGAGTCACCCAAGAAGAAGGCACCTCCATTGGTGCTTTTTCTCTCATCCACACAATTTTCCCAATCTACATCTGAATAAGCAGTTAACTGAAAATTCTGATTTATGGGATACCACAGACCATAAGTCATTGTTCCCTTCAAGTATTTAAACATCCTTGAGACAACTACCAAGTGAATTTGTTTAGGAGCTGACTGATAATGACCTACCATTCCAACAGCTTGCATTATATCAGGATGGGATGCTGTGATGTACAAAATACTGCCTATCATTGATCGGTATGTCCTTTGATCAACATCGGGTGAAATGTCATCTTTATTGAGCTTGCAACCAACCACCATAGGTGTACTAATAGGAGAAGAATTTCTTCAAAATCTCTTTCAAATATTTTTCTTGAGAGATAAAAATTCCTGCAGAACTCTGTTTTACTTGTAAGCCAAGGAATTATGACAATTCTCCTATCATGGACATCTCAAACTCTGTTTTCATAGAGTTATCAAACCACTGAATAGAGTAATCATTATTACAGCAAAAAATAATGTCATCTACATAAATCAAAACAACTAGTAAATCATCACCTTCAGTTTTTATGTAGAGATTGCTATCAACAATACCTTTCTTAAAACCTTTGTCTTGTAAAAATTTGTCTAGTCTATAATACCAAGCTCATGGTGCTTGCTTCAGTACATATAAATCTTTCTTCATATTGCAGACATAATCAGGGTTATATGTCAATGAGAATCCTTCAGGTTGCTCCATATGTACTTCTTCTTCTAGATCTCCATTAAGAAATGTTGATTTAACATCCATTTGATACACTTTAAAGTTCTTATGACATGAATATGCAAGAAACATTTTGATGGCTTCCAATCTTTCCACTCATGCAAAAGTTTCATCAAAGTACTGACCTTCAACTTGTGCATACCCTTTACAGACCAATCTGGCTTTATTTCTAACAACTTGTCCTTTTTCATTCATTTTATTTTTGAACACCCACTTGGAACCTATTACATTCTTGACTTCAGGTCTAGGAACAAGATCCCAAGTATTGTTCTTCTCAATATGATCAAGCTCTTCATGCATATCTCTAATCCAATCATCATGCTGGTTGGCTTCATCAAAATTTTTAGATTCAGTCATAGTTAAAAAGGCAACATGAGATTGTTCTGAGTCTTTAATCAATTTCCTTCTTGTCTGAACTCCTTTATTTATATCTCCAATTATCTGATTTTTAGGATGATTCTTTCTAATAGTTCTGAGAGGTGAGTTTGTTTCTTTATTCTGATTTATGTCAGCCTGAGTATTTGTATCTTCATCTAATTCAGATTATTCTCTTTCTAATCCTTGGACCTATTCATCTTCATCTTCAACTATATCTTTTGTGCTTGGTTCAATGCTGCTTACATTTTTGACTGGGATTTCTTCATCAAATCTTATGTCTATACAATCAACTACTTTATGCAACCTCTTATTGTAACATATGAACCCTTTATTGTTTGTAGCATAACCCAAGAAGATGCCTTCATCAGACCTGTCATCATATTTGCCAATATTTTCATCATTATTCTTAATATAACATTTACTCCCAAAGACTTTAAAATGCTTGATTAAAGCATGTCTTCCAAACCATAGTTCATAAGGAGTCTTGTCACTGTGTTGTCTCAGATGTGCTTTGTTAAGGATATGAACAGTTGTATGAATTGCTTCCACCCAATATGTATGAGGTATGTTCCTTTCATTCATCATTGATCTTTCCATTTGCTGTACTAATCTATTCTGCCTCTCAACAACTCCATTTTGCTGTGAAGTCCTTGGAATTGTGTACTCTCTTTTGACTCCATGTTTATCACATAACTCTTTGAAGTTCCATGAGCTAAATTCTCCTCCTCTATCAGAACTTACTTCTTTCAATATTTTTCTTGTTTGATTCTCAGTTAGAGCCTTAAACACTTTGAATTTTTCAAATGCTTCATATTTTTCCTTCAAAAAGGAAACCGATGTTAGTCTAGAATAATCATCAATAATCAACATAAAATAATTTTATTTTCTTGTACCTTCTTTCTTTGATGGTCCACATAAATCCATATGTACTAACTGGAGAGGTTTTTCTGTTGAAGGAAAGTTTTTAGATTTGAACGGTGTCCGAATAAGCTTTCATATCTAGCATGGTTTACAAACATAATCATATGGCTTTGATATCTTTGGAAGATCCTTTACTGCCCCACTATTTTTTAGCTTGATTATATGATCAAAATTTAAGTGTCCAAGTCTCCTATGCCATATCAAAATTTCATCATACTTGCTTAAGTGGCATTCTTATTTTTCTTATTTTAACACATAGACATTGTTTTCTATTCTTATCCCTTTTGCAACTAGCTGTCCTGAATTCACAGATTTTATTCTACAATCTTTAGAGGTAAAAACAACTTCACATCCTCAGTCACAGACTTGACTAACACTAAGAATATTATGTTTCAGACCTTCTACAAACAACACATCTTGAGATTTCCCTTTGCCATTAATCAAAATTACCATTCCTTTACCTTTTATTTTTCCTGGTGCATCATTTCCAAAAGTTACATTCCCTGATTTGCTTTCACTTAGAGTTAGAAACTTACTTTTGTCTCCAGTCATATGTTTGGAACATCCACTGTCAATATGCCAGGGATTCTTTTGTCTTTGGGCTGATAACACTAGTATACACTTGTCATCTTCTTTCTTCTTCCAAATCTTGAAATTTTCAGCAGAGGATTCAAATCTAGCTTAAAATTCCTTAAGTGACAATCTGCAGCTTTATGTGCATAGTTATGAGAGATGTAACATTCTGATTCACTGAATAACATATCATATCGATTTTTATGCTCATAACTGTTGTTATGTTTCAACTGCGTCCTTCCTCCATCCATAACATGATTTATAGTATGTGGTCATTTGTTTCTTGGCTCTCTCAATCTTTGTTGTTGAAGATAATTATTCCTTGAGTATCTTGATTTCAAATATCTATATCTTAAAGAACAGTTTATAGCTTTGTGACCAAAGTTAGAACATAAAAAAAAATAACCATAGAAAAAACCTTTGTACCTGAAAAAAGGTTGTAGTTGATTTCTTCCATGCTAATGATTTCTTTGATCAGAAAATGTGTTTGTGTTATTTCTTTGATCTATGGATTTGGTTCTTGTACTTTTTCTTTCATTCCTTCTTGGTGGTTGATTTTCTTTCTTTGTTTCTGCAGAGTGGTTGTTGTCAATGATTGTAGATTTGACAAACTTGATGGGTTCTGTATTACTTGGATGATCACTACTTGATCCTTCTTCATAGCCTAAGCCATCTTTCAACTTTGGATTCCTTTGCTTATTTAGAATGGAAGTTAATTCTTCTGAGGCTTTAATACTTGGTAGGATTTGGTGAAACAATCCCTTAAAATTCTCCATTTCTTTTCTAGTTTTTACTATCTCTTCTTCTAAGGCTTCACACCTCACTTTCTTCTCTGACAACTATTGTTTCAGTATGTCTTCTATTTTCTTTGCCTCTTCTAACTCCACTTTTAGTAGAGAAAAATTTTCATCAGGTTTTTCACCATTCATTTTAAACTGCTTCAACAATTGTTTTTGTTTTCTCTTCTTACATCTGAGTCTGTAAATTTCTTCCAAAGAAATGATTAATTCACCTTCCATATCCACCATAGATTCTTCATCATCCATTTCACCTCCTGTGTGTTCATCACCAAAATCTCCCATAGCCATTGTTACCCATGATTTTGGTCGTCATGATGATGTATTGATGATGGTGTACTCAGGCTCTTCATAAGAACTTTGTCTTGAGAAAAGTTACTTTCATCTCTTCCCAGAAAACTCATTTTTGAAGAAGGTTCACAGGCTGCCAGTATATTTGGGTGCGAGAATGCCTAATTCTTGCAGGCTGCCTTAAGCCAGGGTGCGAACTTCTCGCACTGTGTTGAACAACTAGGGTGCAAACTCTTCCTAAAGCGTGGAAAAAGATGAATTCTTGATGTTTCTAGAAGGGAATATTCTAGAAGGATGGGTTGGAATTCGAATGGTTATCCTTGTACTAGATTCCCTGATATTTTGGGATCATTCTTATCCAAGTAACTAATTCATTCTCTCCTATATATTGAGGGAATTCTCATGGAAAAGGTTAAGCAAGATTCATTGGAGAATTGGTGAAAGAATTATGTGAAGGATTTAGCATTTAACAACAGCTTGGAGACTTCAGCAAGTCTATCAAGAGGATTTTATCTTCTTCATGAAAATATTGAGTAAGTGTGTGTGTTGGAGCCAAGAGCCATCGAAAGGAAGTTTGCGACATCAAGGCTCAGGTTGTAATCTTTACTTTCCATTAATATGATACAGTGACATGTCCCTTTCCCATAAAGCTATTTCCACTTTATTGTGTAATTCCTTGATCATACACATAGGTTAATTGTTGAATAGATTGTGCTATCTTCACTTTCGTTGGTTTGTGTTGTCTTGGTCTTGACTTCATGAGAGCACTAGAGTGAAGCGGGAGCAACAAAGACCCTAGGAAGTGATAATAAGGTATGTTATTTGTTCTTGCCTCCTAGTTAATTCAATGGTAAAAAATTAGGGAAAGAGTCATGTCCTGTCTTTCTTTGTTCTAGATCCAAGTGGATCTAGGGAGATCTGTTAGTGTCTGCACCTACCGATTAATCCAATAACAAAATTGGCGACTCCACTGGGGATAAACCCATTTTCTTTGTGGATTTTGGTATTTTTCTGTGGCCATTTGCTCTTGTTTCACTTTTATCCTTTCCTATCAATCCATAAGTCTTCATGATATCCTGATAGACCCTCTGGGTCCAGAGGCATTTTCAATTTTTGCTTCATTTTCCAAAAATTTGACTAGTTTCAGAGGTTCTCGCAATGCACTTCACTGTAGCCTACGAGAATCCACAGAGTTTGCACTCTGCCTTTAGGTTACAGTGCGAGGTTCTTGCACTCTACTAAAGAGTTGTTAGGACCACACAATGTACCTTTTTTCCCACACTTTTTTCCACCATTACACCCTTGTTTCACTCACATTTAAACTCACATTATCACTTTACCCTATCTTTCCAAAGGTATACAATGTCTCTTCTCTTTACTATATGTTTAATCTATTTTTCATATAATTTTGCATTACTCTCGTACTTAACCATTGCTCAGAAATGTATAAGTGCTGAAACAGTTCAAACTGCAGGTTAGCATCAAGGCCTGTTGCTGAAACAGTTAAAGCACGCAACCTCTGTTGCTGAAACAATTAAAGCACACAACCTCTGTAGCTGAAACAGTTCGTGGACTACGATGCTGAAACAACAACTCACACAGAAGAAACTGTTAGAATCTCTGTGGTCTACAATGCTGAAACAACAACTGCTACACTCTCCATGGTCAACGATGCTGAAACAACAATTCACACAGAAGAAGCTATTACACAGTCTGTGGGCAATGATGTTGAAACAACAACTCACACAGAAGAAGCTATTACACAGTCCACGGTCTACGATGTTGAAACATAAACACAAAACTGTTACATTGACCATGACAACTGCACCTTGAGCTAGCATTGACCATCGCTGCTGCCTGAGACCAAGTTGCTGAAATAGTCGAAATGCAAATCCTGTGGCTAAAATAGCCCGCGATTTGCGATGCTGAAACATCATACAATAGCAGTAACAAGAAGACAAATAAAGAAGCTATTACTCCAGCCGCAACAACAACACCTCACTCAGCACTTGTAATAGCTGTTACACATCCAAATCACTCACCTGGATAAGTGTCGCACATACCTCTCACTTGTCGCAAGTGTCACAACTCTTGCACAACTTGTCGCAAATGTCGCAAGTTGGCCATAAGGATGTCGTAAATATTGTTGAATCATGGTACCTTAATGACGACATCACGGAGATGCTTGAAACACCTCATTTACTCAATTTGAAGGAAGAAAACTGGTCTACTGAGGTCAAACATCTCTTGACATCTTAGAAGGCTTCATAATCAGGGTTTTGGAAGGGGAACGCTCCTCTAACACTACCTGAGAAGCGCTGGCGTCCCTCCACCATGGCTGAGGAGCGTTATAGTGCTTTTCCACCCCTTTGCAGGAGCGTTACCCAAATTTGGAGCGCTGGCGCTTCTCTAGACCTTTCTGGAAGTGTTATAGCACTCTGTGACCTCTCTGAAAAAGCGCTCCCTATTCTGGGTGAACTGTTAGCCCGACGAGAAGAAT
>JASDQU010735951.1:116152-130531 GCA_032191745.1 Picea mariana | reverse complement strand
TTAATTTATTCCACGTGCTTCGAAAAAAAATTTCAAGACTTATCCATTCACATCATATGAGTGATCAAGTTAAAGCTGTGTTCTCTTCCTATCATATACATCATGACCCAAAAAGCTACATGTCCCTACTAGATTTACCAACATCAGTGACAAATTCTTAAATTCTTTGGAAGGATATTTATTTTTTAATATAATTTTGGAATAAAAAATAATGTATCGGATAATGTAAGAGTGGGTTTAACGATTAAAAATATGTGGTTTTTTTTAAGAGGATATAAATTTAAATTTGAATATATGTTTTCTCTTAATAAGTCGGGGTAGGATGTGTATATCTCCATAAACTTTAATAGTAGCAGGAAGTCCCTTGTCCCACAAACAAAGAATCACATATAACAATTTGGTGTGTGGCTTGACCTTGAAATCAAATTATTATTATTATAATAAATATCTTGATATTAATCAAAATATTATTTTTTCCTATCTATATCTATATCTATAATACTAAATCAAATTATTATTATTATAATAAATATCTTGATATTAATCACAATATTATTTTTTCCTATCTATATCTATAATACTTCTTGTTTTCAGGATGATATTCCAGGTAAAACCTAAAATTTTTAGGGCATAAGATCTCTCAACAACATAGCTAAAAACCATTACAACAATCATTCCTTCCAAGTTCAATTGACATATTCATATTCATATATTCATACTCATATAAATTGTAAATTTTGATTTTTAAAAAGTCAAATAAAATTATATTCTACTTAGATTTATTTTAAATAATAATAAAAAAATTAAACTTCAAAAGATCTAATCCCATTTTACTTGATAAATGTAAGACTAAGATAAATTTACTTTAATTTTTAATTTCATACCATTTGGAAATAAAAAATAATACAATTAATAATAAAACAAATAAAACAAAAATATATAACATACTTTAACTTTATGCAAATATCTTGTAAATCGAATTGAGATTTGTTGCCAAAAATTTTAATTGCTTAACCTTTTTTTTTCCCGAGAGAAATTATCTCAAATTTATAAGTGATATAAATTCATTTACAAATCACCGAAATCAAACCATTCCCAGCTCCGTTCCAAATCCAGATCGGACAGGGTCTTACATGTAAATACTATACTGTCAGGGAACAAAGGGAGGGCAAGAATCAGTCAATAAACAGGAACAGTTATCACAGAATAATAACACCCGACTCGTCTCATGCACAGACAACGAACCAATGGCAGATCTATCACCTCATCAAAGGAAGACTGCCTCCATCACCACACGAACAGGCAGAAATGAAACAGTAACCAATGCTCCCTGAGCTTATCTCAAGTAAAGCAAATTAGGCATTAGAGTTCAAAGAGATTGAAGGAGAAAGTCAGACTCTCCAGTTCTCTGTCACAGTGAAAGATAGAAAGTCTGCCGATCACTTGTTTTAGAGCTCGCTTAGAAAGTGCATCTGCCTCTGAATTGAAAGATCTGGGAATATGACGGAAGGTGATATCGGAGAAGGAGAGAGCCAACTATTGCGTTTTTTGTTTCCAACATTCCACGTGTATGGATTGAAGACTACTCTTACAGTTGATCCAGTCAATGATTACTTTCGAGTCTCCTATGACATGTAGATGATTTAGGGACCAACAGGAAGCAATCATAAGTGTAGCCCATAAGCCCAATAGCTCGGCTTTGGTGTTTGAGCCCCTACCACAATTTAGAAACCACTTAGTTGTCCGTTCCGGGTGGGATTTGAAAGTGCCTCCAGCACCACAACAAGAACCAGAGGACAGAACCGCTCCATCAAAAAATGCCACCGAGTATCTTTCAGGCAGGAAAGTATCCACCGCTTTTAAAGGGAGTGTCTTGACGGTAGTCTGCTTCCACTGAAAGGAGGCCAGCGTTCTGTAAAAGACCGCCTGAAGGGAAGGGGAGGCGTCCTCGAAAAGGACCCTGTTACGCTCAATCCAAATTTTCCAGCTTACAAAGACAGCCAGCGAAGGTGGCGCTGCTTGGCCAGAGAACCAGGAGAAGAAACACTCAGTAAAGGTGGCGCCGATCCAGTGGAAGGGAAGGGTGAAATGTTGTAGAGTACGTTTCCAAATATCTTGAGAAAAATGACAGTGAATGAGCAAGTGGTGGATGTCCTCCGAGGCTCTGCGACAAAGCACACAAAAACCCGGGCCCTGCCAACCTTTTCTGCGAAGCATCTCCCAAGTAAGGAGTTTGTCGCTAGCACAAAGCCAAACAAATAGTTTATGCTTTAGTGGGAGCGACCATGACCATAAGCGGCTGAGCCACGATGGCTAAGCAACGATCTCCCTCTCCGACAGCAGAGAAGCATAGACATTTTTGGCAACAACTTTGCCAGATCCATCTCCCCCGGTCCAGGAAAGAGCATCACGAGCGTCAGAGAGTGATAGGCCCGAGCATTTTAAGGCTGCTGTATATGAATCGAATTCCAGAGCTAAAGGCCCACTGAGAGCCAGCTCACTGCTATGAAGCCAATGATCCGGTAGAGGGAAGACGCTGGTCTCCTTCTTCAGTTGCGCAAGGGAGGACAGATTAAGGGAAAGCAGGTGTGACCTGAGCTGTAAGGAGAGAATCGATTTTTCATCAAGGCCAATAAGTTTGTCTCTGCCAATTTTAATTTCATTGCCCGCTCCAGGATTCCAACGGAGCCAGTGAAGAATAACTTGTGAGGAGGAGACCATCCCTTTCCAGAAGGGAGAGGCTTAACGCTGAAATAAATGGGGCTTACGGAGCTAAGAGGTGAGGGGTTTGGCACCTAAATATTTTTCTTTGATAACACGATGCCAAATGTTGTCAATGGAAACCGCTCTCCAGAATGAGCAAGCCAATAAAGCTGTGTTGAAGATAGAGAGATTCTTAAGACCCCATCCCCCTGCCCTTTTTGGCCTAGAGAGTGACTGCCAACTGCAAAGGTGGAAACGTCGATTTCCTGCGAGATCATTCCACAGGAAGTTGAAGGAGAGTCTGCGGAGAAGAGTGATGATTTTGGCGGGGACTCGTTTGAGAAGCATCCAAAAAACTGCTAGACTTTGCAACACCGTCTTGACCAGGATAAGACGTCCCCCCAGGGACAACCATTTGTTGCACCAGAATCCTATCTTCCTTTCGAAGGAAGACACCAGCCAGGTCCAATCAGATGCGGAGGAAGCTCCCGGTTTAAGGTGGTACCCCAGATACTTGAAACCTAAAGTTAAATCAGTGAAGGAGAAGGGGATGGCGCCTTTTAGAGGAGAGAGTTCGGACTCAGAAAGACCCCAAAAGTGGACCGTCGACTTCAAAGGATTAATGGACAGTCCAGATGCAGAACAAAAAAGTTGTAGAATGTCCATGATCGCCTTCCATTCCGCAATATCGGCTTTGGAAATTAAAAGAATATCATCCACAAACATAAGGTGGATAATCCTGATGAGATTAGAGACCTTAATACCTGTGATGCGGTGCTCGGCAAGGCTTTTTTGGAGAAGAAGGCTGATCCCTTCCAGAACTAAGATAAAGAGGTAAGGCAATAGGGGGCATCCCTAGCGGAGCCCCTTCTCGCTCTTGAAAAATCTGGACGCCTCCCCGTTGATCAGTACTGCAAAGTTGGCACTTGATACGCAAGCCATAATCCAGTCTGTGAACTTAATTCTGAAGCCGAAAGAGTGGAGGATAAGTCTTAGAAATTCCCAGTCAATACTGTCAAAGGCCTTCTTGAGGTCAAGTTTCATGACCAACGCCTTTTGTTTTTTTTGGATGATGCTATGAATGCACTCATGGGCCACACCGATGGCATCTTGGATCCTTCTTCCCTTTAAAAACCCAAGCTATTCAACTGAGAGACTCCTTTCCAAAACCGGCTTAATCCGATTGGCGATGACCTTGGAGATTAACTTGTAAACTAGATTGCAGAGGGAGATCGGTCTGAAGTCGTTGAATGATGCAGGGGAGTCTTCTTTAGGGATTAAGACCAGGAAAGTAGAGTTTAAACTAGAAGAAATTTTACCTTTAACCCATGCGTCCTCCACCATCAGAAGAAGGTCTGGGCCAACAAGATCAAAAAAATGGGTGAAGAAATCGGTCGTCCAGCCATCGGGCCCTGGACTCCTCTCCTTTCTGAAGAGAAACAAAATATCCTTTATCTCAAGCAGAGTAACAGGCTTAAAAAGATCAGTGGCTTCAGGATCAGATACCAAATTTGAAAAAAGGTTGGCTGTAGAAACTTTTGTCGGCAAGTTGAGACCACTGCTGGAAGTTAAAAGATGTTCAAAGTAAAAGGCCGCTTCCCTTTTAAGAGCCTCCTGTCCATGTATGGTCCCATCAATTTCATTTTCGATGGACCAGATTACCTTCTTATTCTTGTTGAGACTAGCAATTTTATGGAAATATTTAGTGTTTGAGTCTCCCCACTTGAGCCAAGTCGCACGGCTACGGAGTCTCCAGCTCTTTTCGTCTTCCTGCAGAATGGCATTTCGATTTTCTTCCAAAGCTTTTAAAGAAGTCTCCTCATCCGTTGACAGGGCCGCAGAGGTAGATTTAGAGATGAGATGAGTGATCTCTAACTCCAGCTTGTTCAGAGTGAAATCCTCCACCTCCTTCTTGTGTTTTTGCCAGATTTTAGTGTGCGATTTTAGGACTTTCAACTTCCATACTAGTCTCAGCTGTGGATTAGCTTCAGATTGAAAACGCAGGTCTGACCAAACTGAGTGAACCAGGGCAGAGAAATCTTGGAAGTCGGCCCAATGGTGATTGTATTTGAAGGGGAAAGGCTTGAATCTGTAGGGGAGGTTCAAAGTGAGAAGGATGGGCGCATGATCAGATATGAAGGGAAGTACAACTCGAGAGGTAGGATAGACGGTGGAGGAGAGGAGTTCCTCGGAGAGAAGGAAGTGGTCAAGCCGCCTGGCAATGGCTTCAGAGCCCCTTCTCCCATTTCGCCAGGTAGGAGTGAGTTTGACTGGCACAATATCAATAAGATTAAAAGCCTTAAATAAGTCTCTGTAAAGGTTAATACCTGAACTGGACAGGGAGGGAGATCCCCAGTGTTCATCAGAAGAAAGGGTGAGATTAAGATCGCCTCCCAGAATGAGATTGGGGAGGGATAGAATGCCACTATCAGCGAGGTGAGTCCAAAAAAGTGATCTATCATGGTAGGGGCCGTAGACATTTAAGAACGCCAACTTCTGATCAGTAGCGAAGCAGCTGCCAAAACACAGAATACCTCCACAGGTCAAAAAAGGTTTTAAGTCGTAAAGAGCCGGATCCCAGGCCACCAGCATACCACCAGAGTTGTTGATTGAGCTTAAAGCCACTGAGACCCAAAGAGGGCGAAAAAGGTGCAGGAACGCTCTAGCAGAATGATCGGTAGATAGTGTTTCTTGCAGAAAGAGGACATCTGGATTTGAGTGATCCAGAAGTCTGCGGAAGGAAGCAGCCTTGAGGGTGCCCCCGATCCCTCGTATGTTCAGAGAGAGCACTATCATTACTTAGATCGTGCGATGGCCTTCAATGCTCTAAGGGCCTTTCCGTCTTGTGTTAGGGTTCCAGGGACTGCAATATGTGTAACAACGCCATCTTTATTTTTCCTCGCGCTTCTTGTCTGTAGAGGAGAGAGCTCAACTCCGATACCCCTCGACCAAGAAAAAGATTTTTTGAGGGGTTCAGTACCGGTCGATGAAGACGTTCCCACATCAGAGGAAGGCACTATAATCTCTTTACCCCGAAAGACTGGTAACCGAGTAGCTAGGTCCGAAACAAACTGAGATGGGGAAGAACTCAGCGCTGCCAAGAGTGTGTCCTCGTCCTCGACCGATTGGTTGTAACCAGGAAGGGGAGCTGAAGGTTCGTCAAGGGCTACAGGAGAGGGGGAAGGAACGTCTTGGAGAATCGGTATCGGGGGAGGAGTTAAGGTCAGTGGAGGGGGAGGAGTAGATATCAAAGTAGAGGGAAGGGTACTGTCAGGGGAAAGAGCTGGGCGGTGAGACGAGGGCAGATCGGCTGCAGTAGAGAGTGGCTTAGTAAGGGAGGATGACTCAAGCCAGTTAAGACTATTAACAAAAAGATTCTCAGGGTCAGTGAGAGTATTATAGAGTGATGGGAAAAGAAGGGCGAGCTTGTTTGTCAGGGAGTCAGGGTGGTCAGGGGAAGGCATCGAGGAAGGATCTGAAGGGACATCGAAGAAGGCTAGGGAAGGGTCGGCAGAAGGATAGGCTAGGGGATTTAAGAACAGATCTTCGCTATCATCAGATGGATCGCTTATAGACTTACCAGGACACATTCGGCGGAGGTGACCAGTCTCACGGCAACGGTTGCACCTGAACGAGATTCCAAAGTAGTCCAGTTTCTGAAGAAGCTTCTTCCCTCGCCAATCAATCTCAAGAGTTTCCGGTAGACCTGTAGAAAGATCCATCTCTACCAGGACCCTGCCTAGCATCCTATAAGAGCCCAAGCGAGAAGGGGAGTCAAGGGAAATAAACTTCCCCAAGGATTTGCCAATAGCTCTAAAGGCTTCCTCATTCCAGAAGTGGAGAGGAAGACCCAGGAGCAACACCCACAGATGGCGATGCTGGAAGTAGTCGGAGTCCGGATTGAATGCCATACGCCATCGTTTGAGCATAAGGCTGTTGCCTCCATAGACCCAGAAGGAAGATAGGAGAAGCGAGGCGTCATCTGGAGTTCTGCAGGTGAAACAGAGCCATCCTTTCTTGAGAAACAACACTTCCAGACAGTAGTCGAGGACCGGGAACCAATGGAGCTTTAACCAGTCCTCCAGAGGAGGAGCGTTCAAACTCTTGTAGGAAATGCGTCCAACCAGAGAGCAGGTAGACATTTTACATAGATTTTCAAGACCCACTCCGTCACCTAGTACTAACCGCCTAGATCTCTTGTTAGCTCGCCACACCTTACTTCCGAAGGAGGCTGTTCGAAGGGGGGAGGACTGGGTTTTTGGGTCCGCCGGAAGGGTATAGATGTTAGGAGCAGGGAGAGATCTGGTGAAAACCTGTGGAGCACTTGGAGGAGCTGACGGGAAAGGCGCACTAAACGAAGAAGGAGAACCTAAACAATCAAAGGGCTCAGCGGAAGAGGGAACAAAGTTTGAAATAAGCTTGGAGGGAAGAGTTAGCGAACAATGGACCAAGGAATTGATTTTGTCTAAAAGTCCCTCCTGATTCCAAAAGAGATCATCTGATGGGTGTGAGGGAAATCCGGGCCGAGGGTCCATTTTAAAACCTCTGGGGGACCACACCGGCCCACTGCACAATACAGAGCAATAGAAAGGAGTCTAAGAGCGCTGACAGAAAACAATACAGGTCAGAGGATCACTAGAAGGACCCATGATACCAATCCCTGTCAGAGCTAAGAGACAAATAGGAAGACAGTGGCCGACAAAACAAAGACAAAAAACGAAGGAAGGCAGGGACAAGACAAATCTAGGTTCGAAAGGCGAGTCTGAAAAAGAAGGACTTGCTCAAGAGCCTGGTCGGAACTTGATCAGTAGACGAGCTAGGACCAGTTGTCCAAAAGATGGACAAGTGGATCCGAGAATCCTGGAACCTGGTTCACCATAGTTTACCTGGTTCGAGCAAACCTGGTTCGAGCATTCTTCACTTACTGTTACTTCAAGCCTGATGTGACCTCCCCTCTACATCCATTGAAAAAGTGCTAAAAAAGTGCTTAACCTAAATATATATTAACACAAAAAAATCTATAAATATAAATAATTATAATGTTTGTATTTTATTTTTTTTTAATTTAGTAAAAGAACATATAAATTTATTTTAAATTTTTATTTCTCTTAGTATAAGACACATGAAGTATTAAAGTAGATTTAGCTTTGAAGCAACTTCGATTTAAGTGTTTGTTTTGGTTTTATATGTTTGACATGTTAGCTGGGAAGCGGCCTCAACTTTTTGTACTTAAAATGCTTTGATTTATTTATTTTTGGAAGTTTGCTCTTTTAGGTAATAGACTTTTTTGCTCTGTCAAATTTTACAATGTTATATGAAAAATAAGAATGATATTTATTTTAGAATATTCAATGTATAAGCAAGTTTAATTAACATAACATTGTTCTAATTTGTGTTAATTTCATTGCAAATTTAAATGCAAATAAGTAAGGTGGAGTTTATCTGTTTACATATTTTGCTTGAATGTTAAAACAATATTTCCTTTTAGATATCCATTTTTTATTTTTTAAGTCAATTTAAAAACTTTAATAATTATCCCTAACATAAGGTTAGTCATGTTCTTTTTAGATATCCATTTTTTACTTTTTTAAGTCAATTTAAAAACTTTAATAATTATCCCTAACATAAGGTTAGTCATGTTGTACTTAAACATAGGGAGGGACACCAAAATTACATCCTCCTACTTGACTTGGGAATTATAATTAAATTTCTTAACATATTACCTTTTTCTTGGGAATTATAAATTTCGTTCCTTAATATTTGTTATTTAATATTTACTCTATATTTCCCCATCCCTGCCCTTAGTATTTGTTTTTTAATATTTACTTTATATTTCCCCCCATCCTCACCTTCACGAGGGTGGGGGTGGGGGTGGAATATAGAGTAGAAAAGCATTCAAACCTACTCATGGAAACAATGTAGCCCCTATAATTAAGATTCAACCAATGAAAATTGAGGTTCAAATCGCAATGATAATGATAACATGTTTCCTACCTGACATAGGAATGCTTCATGTATCTCTCTATAATAGTCAATTGACCTTGGATATTTTTAGGATTTTGTATCATGTATTTATGGTTATGTGTTTTTTAGGACATGATTTAGTTGTTGTGATGATGAGATGATCTCAATCATTAAACCTTATATTTATAGAGTTTTTTTAAAACAATGTAACTAGAAATTTGGCCTTTTGGTGTGTATCACATGTTGTATTTTTTTTCCTTGGAAAAAAAATTGCAATTTCATTATAGAAACAACGTTACATTTTACAAATGCTTGTGTACAAGCATTTCAAACTGGTCCCAAAGGGAAACACAGTGATTGATTTTAAATAGAGCAATCTATTTTAAACTAGACTTTTACATCTAAGGTAGACTATCTATGAAGATATTCACGTACATCTTCATGTATTGTCGATAAAAAAAATACTAGCAATCCACTTATATGAACTTAAACGTAGACCACATGCCTTCAAAAAGGGGGACAAACCCTTCACAAAAATACTTAAAGATGAAAACATGAATATATATTTCCAGAAAGTAAACAAAAAATTGACTTCCATCAAAGTGCTCACATAGAATTAGTCCAACATATATGGAGCATTAGAAATTTTTAGGAGAAACAACAGGAGGAGGACCATGAAACAAAGGGTGGTAGTACTCAAAGGATGTACCGCCATTGATTTCCTTTATGTGTCATTGACCACCTGTCGTATGAACCCCAGCCTTCGAAAGAGCATTTGCTTCTTGGTTCCTCTCCCTATAGACATGATCAAGACTGAAATATTCAAAGAGATTTCAAATTTATTTAATCTCCTCGAGACTAGAAACCAAAAGGAAATTTGAACATAACTATTCACCATTGACCCACTTAATAACATTTAAAGAATAACCAAACACCTGTAGGTTATGAACTTCCTTTTCTATATCAAGTAGTAAAAGCAACTTAAGAGCCATCATCTCTGCAATGTTATTTGATCTAGTACCCAAAACTGCTTTAAACTAAAAAATGTCCTCTATATTGACATTAAAAACCCCTCTAGCCCCACAAAAAAGAGGATTACCTTGAGCAGCCCCATCAAAATATCCCCAACTAGCCTTGTTCGCTTGCTCTATCCTTACCTATCTTATAGGCTTGTTTGTCTTCTCCTGTGGAAAATATTTTAATATGCTAAACCCTTGGGCAACACACTGAAAATGAGGAATAATACTATCTTCAAACACACTTGCATTTTTGGCTAACCAAACTCTTGAGGCAGCTAATAAAGGCAAAGCCCTAAAATCCTTTACTTGAGATTTATTACACCATTGTTTCAAACTGTCCTCAACAAAGATCCTTGACTAGCATTCCTTAAGCTTGTAAGACTTTTCAATTCCTTCCATACTTGGATTGTGTAAGGACATTTCATGAATAGATGAAAACTTTTTTATGTTGTAGTCTTGCACAAAGTGCATCTACCTCTACCATATTACTTTTTTGCAGATTGTCCCATGTTTGGTATTGTTGTGTAGAACACACCACATAATATTTTAACCTTTGATGGACATTTATACTTCCAAAGTATTTTCCACCATCATGTAGGTTCTCTCTCAACTGCCTCATAACTCAAATATATATACCCCTCTTTGGGAGTATATTCCCTTGTAGGTGAATTTTCCCAAATGAGCTCATCGATCCTCTCTTGAAGTCTAACATGAATTTATCTTAAGCTAGCCATGAATCTTTCCCATACTGCATCCTCCTCCTCCCTGAAACCCAACCTATCTATTGAAGCCCACCCTTGGCCCCACGAGGATGTACTACCAAGATAAAAAAATGTGTGGTAGTCTATACTGACCATATTCTCTCGAAAACTAAACAATATGGTCTGCAAATTTGTAAGTTATGCCACTTCCCACCCAAGGATCCACTCCCAGCCTTACCTTTGCTTCATTTCCAACTCTCCAGACCAAAGCTTCACCTATTAAATGGGAATTTTTAACTACAACTTTCCAAATAATTGAACCATTATTTAATTGCTTTTGAGATCTCCTAATCCAATCTTCTAGTGACTCGAGATGAATATACTTATGATGAATTTCCTAACACAAAATCCCTTAACCTCTAATAAGTCTCCACGTACTCTTAGCATTTAAAGCCTTATAGAATAGGAAAATGTTCTATAGACCCCACCCTCCCAAGGATTTAGGCACTGCTAGCTTCTCCCATTTCACCCGAGAAAGTCCTTTCTTTTCCCCAGACCAAAACCATAAGAATCTATGACTTAGCCTTCTTATTTGTTCCAAGATTCCTTTAAGAATCTAGGTGAGGGACATCTAGTACACTGGAATTGCCTCCAACACAGATTTGAGAAGCACCAGCCTACCCCCTAGATAACCACCTGAAGCACCATGATTATATTCTTTTTTCAACCTTAGCTACCATCCAATTCCAATTATCCTTTATATAACAATTTGGTTTACCCAAAATACTTCAAACCTTCATCCAATCCCACCCTTACGTAAAGAAATAATCTCTCTATATGATCTTGGGCCTCCTCATCTAACCTTGAATAAGTAATAGTAAACTTACTCATATTCACTTGCATTCTAGTTGCATGGCAATATAACTCCAAAATTTCCTTCAACTTTTCCAATTCTCTTATCGTGTCATTGCAAAAAATAAGGATGCCATCAACAAACAACATATGAGATAAAAAGAAATTTCCTCCTAACAATACCCCTTTGCAATACCCCTTTGAAAGTATCCCCTCTTTTTGCATCCAATGTAGCTCTACTTAAACCTTTTGCAACCATTAAAAAGAGGAGGAAAGACAAACAACAACCTTATCAACCCTAAAAAAACTAGAAGTTGCCTCATTAATTAGTACTGCGAAGAAATTAGTGGATATACAATTCATAACCCAATTTATGAAAGGAATCCCAAACCTTAAATGAGTTAGCATCATCCTTAAGTATAGCCATATCACATGCTATATATACAAATATTTTATTAATCTCAGTTTCCAAAAATGTGGTTGAATTTAGTTTGAAATTATATTTTAAGATGAATCACAGTCATATTATTAATAGATTTGACATTTTGAATTGAGTAATAATATTATTCATATTATTAATAGATTTGATGTTTCGAATTGAGTAATAACATTGAATCTACGTCCAAGGGTTAATTTAATTAGTTGTTTTCAATGTTATTAAATCTAAGTCCAAGGGTTAACTTAATTAATTGTTTTCAATGTTATTAGATATTTGATAAATTTGATATTAATAAGTATTCCATTCAAATATTTTTTAATAAAATGTGGAGAATCATTCTTAAAAAAAATACATTAAATACATCAATATAATTTATACTAAAACATTCTATTAATGTAACATTGAATCTTTCCATATATAATTTATGTTAAAATATTATATTATTAAAAAATAGAATATTGAATGTTTTGAATAAACTAGTTTATCATTTTACTTTGAAATTATCATTAATTAAATTATTTATAATCAATAAAAACATTAAAACTTTATTATTTTAAAAAATATATCAAATATTTTAAATTTTAGTAAAAATCATTAACAATTCAAGTAGGGATATCATAAAGATGTCAAATTTTTGCTAAATCATCGAGAGATACACTAATATGTCATTTTGTAGAATACTGTTAATATTAAAAATATTATTACCTGTAAATTTAAGGAGAACGAGTGGTAGAATACATAATTAGAGGACAAAAATAAATTAAGATATTACAAGGAGGTGGTCAACCCTGACCTAGAAGACCAAAAGTATCTCTCAGTCCTGGATAGTGCTAAGAAGAAAATAAACATTGCTAAAATTCGAACCAACTCCCATGAGCTGCATAGCGAAACTGGGGATTGAATAATTCCCAAAACACCATGAGATGAAAGAATCTATCATCTTTGTAACACTAAGAGGGTTGAAGATGAAAATCACGTTCTCCTAGAATGCCTTCTGTATAGTCAAATCAGATCACAATTTCAAAATATATGTCACAATATCAACTTTCCTAACCTCCTAAGTCATCAAAACTATAATAATCTTACAACACTTCTTTTAAAACTTTTCAAACACATAAATAAAATTTTAAAAAAATCTAAATAATTTGTTATCTTTTTAAAATTTTGATAAACCAATTTTAATATATTATCATCATAATCACTAAAAATAATAAAATAAAATTTTAAAAAAAATCATCATCAAATTTGTCCTCTCACAAATTAACCTAAAGATTTTTAAAGATTTAGAAAAATGTTAGAACAAAGTTGTAAAGGTAAAGTCCTTCATTTACAAGTTGGAAAGGTGATGTGCCTAGGAAATAGGAGTTGGGATCCAGATGAAGCGTAGATTAGGGATTTATGGTCAAAATATGTATATAATAAATGAGCCTTTTACTTAGTCAATTTTTGGAATAAAAATAAATAATTTATACTTGAAATATGTATATAAGAAATGAATTCTATGACATTTGGTTTATTTAATTTTTTTTAAGAAAAATTTTTAAATACAAATTAGACAATGTGTTGATTGATGATTTTTTTAATTTTGATTAATGATTTTTTTAATTTGATGATTTTTTAACTTTTTCACCTTGTTAGTTAAAGATGATATGTACATCAACGTGCCAAACCTATATAAAGTTTTAGCACACCTCATTATGAATTTGTTTTTAGCACACCTCATTATGAATTTGTTACAAAACATTTGAATAATGTTGGTTTCTCAAACATACAAAATACTATCAACCAACCTTCCATTAATCATGTGTCACATTATGTTGTCTTTTCATGATAATGTTCCCATTAATAGTGTCACATTATTTTGTTTTTTTCTTGACAATGAATTGATTGTTGATGTATGTATAATCGAAATTCATCTGTTTTTTTTTTTTTTTAAGTATATTTGTTTTATTATGTGTAGTTTGTTTGTAGTCAATCATTTCTAGAATTTTTTATATGGAATGTATACATTAGAAAACATACTTTGATTTGGGTGTTTGTTCTGGCTTGTGCCTAAGTGTAAGGACAAGGTTTTAACTTAGTTGACTTGTTGTCCTAGGGTATTGATTTAAAATGGATTTATGGAGTTATCACATCATTTTATTAATGTTAATGTTTTGGAATGAAAAATAATTTCTAAATTTTTTATATGGAATGTATACATTAGAAAACATATTTGGATTTGGGTGTTTGTTTTGGCTTGCGACTAAGGATAATGTTTTAACTTAGTTGATTTGTCTATCTAGGGTATTGATTTAAAATGGATTTATGGAATTATTACATCATTTTATTAATGTTTTGGAATGGAGAAGAGGTTGGGATTTAAAAAGGTTAGTTTGGGTCTTATTTTAAAATGCACTCTTGAATTAAAATTGAAAATCCTCTTATTTGGTTTAAAGAAGTATAATTATGGAGCTTCCAACCTAAAATTTATATATCTTGGAGATCTTCATCTCATTTCATGTGTCGATATATTTCTATCAATGTTTTTTTTTTTGTTAAATGGAGTTTGTAAGTAAAAGTTATGCCTTTTACAAGGTAACAATTCAATTATTCCTCACAAGTCCAAGTGACAACCATGCTAGCTCACCATGATTTAACTATGTGGAGTTACCTATAAATGAGAATCCATTATACACTTCTAGAAGCATTATGAAGATTC
>JASDQU010735951.1:90484-104880 GCA_032191745.1 Picea mariana | reverse complement strand
TCTACTTATTATCAACCATGACAAGACAATAACAATTCATCTTTACATCAAACAATCTTGGGTCCATTACCCAACCTTTGTGCTATGGGGATTTCTTCAAGGGTTGACATCAATGACAACCAACCTTAATCAACAAGTATATCGATTGAAGAAGTCCCTCTATGGCCTCAAGCATGCACCTAGAGCATGGTATATGAATATGGATGAATGCTTTCTCTCTCAACACTTTGTTAGATGAAAATAAGATATGAACGTCTACATGATGAGAACCTTAGACTCATTGCTAATCCTAATTCTCTATGTTGATGACCTCCTAATCACAGGAAGTTCAACCTCCACAATTGTTGCAATGAAATAAATTCTACACGATAGGTTCTCTATGATGGGCATGGGTCCACTGTAATATTTCCTTGGTCTCGAGATTAGTCAGGATGCTTCAAGAATCAAGCTATCTCAAACTAAGTATGATAGAGATCTCTTGGTTAGTTTCCACATGACCAACTGCAATTCAGAAACCACACCTTTTCTATCTAGGGTACATCTTAAGGATGGTAGGGATACACTAGAAGTGCACAACACCTTGTGGGGAACCTTCTATATATCACCCCACCCGACCAGATCTCTCATATGCAGTAGGGGTAGTTTCTAGGTACATGCAGAAGGTGCATGAGCTACACTAGAAGGTTGCCAAGCCCATCCTTAGATATGTTCAGCGCACCACAAGTTGTGGGATCCACTATGCAACAGGTTGTGCATTGTATCTCATGGGATTCATTGTTTCTGATTAGGTTGGCGATAGAACGGATCGTAAATCCATGTCAAGGTATGCACTTAGTTTGGGTTACAATCCCATCTTCTGGTCGAGAAAAACACAGCCATCTATTGCTCTATTATCAGTAGAGGCCGAGTACAAAGGAGCATTCAATGTCACCATTCAGGCACTTTGGTTTCAAAAATTCTTCATTGAGCTTGGAATCTAGTTTCATCATCTTATTGTCATTTGGTGTGACAATCATAGTACTCTCAAGTTTTGCAGATACCCAGTGCAATGACAACATACCAAACACATCGAGATCCATATGCATTACATCAAAGAGTTAGCACATGACAAGATCATCAATTTGTAATATTTTCCATTCACCGAATAGACTCTAGACATCTTCACCAAGACATTTACTGAGAAAAAGTTCCACCTTCTGTGTGATTGTCTTGGAGTGAAGGACATGGTTTCTTAGCAACTACATTTCTTTCTTCTTATTTTGATGCATTTTACTTTGAGGGGGGGGTTTCCCATGAGGTTTTCCCTCTTTTCTCTATTTTTTCATTGTTTCATTCTTAGATGCATTATGCAATGGGTACCTAACATGGCCTTGATTCCAGGACCCATTCATCATGAACACCCTAGTAGTGTTCAGGGGGGGTGTTGGAAAAATTACACACTCACCTAGGTAATTCTTTTCCTAAGGTTGATAGTCCAATGTTGAGAGTGTTTCCTTAGATGAGAATATTCTCTCTAGAGAACATGCCCCTACAAAATAGGGTGCTCCTCTTCAATTCAGAGTCAGTTACACTCTTATACTAGTGGAAGTCACTCATGCATGACAACATTGGTATTATCACTAAAAGATGCATGTGTTTCTCTCACTTCCACATGTGTGACTTAGTTAACTGATGATTGGATGTATAAGCAAATTAGGACTAGGTGGCATATTATTTTGGTTTCTACCATTGAGTGTCTAGATCTCTCCAGATCACTACTATGGCAACTTCACTTAACCATGTAGAGTATATCATGTATATTTTACCATTTCACTCAACAGATAATACAATTCTTGCGTTCTACTCTCTTCTCTTCTCTCTCACAAGTTGTGTGTTCATTTTCTACTAGCTAGGTTCACTTTGAAAAATTCACAAGAATGATACATGTAGCTTTGAAACTGCATCTATAAGACCATCCACATGCCATAAAAAAGATAAACACAAGGGAAAGGAACCTGGGTAGCATACTAAGGAGTCAAAGAATCCAAAGTAACATTCTACTCCCTCGAAAACAAATTGACATCAATAATTGTGTTCAATGTTTTGTAAATCCATCTACATATTGAATGTTTTCTATGGGCAATATACCTATAATACCAAAATTGTAGTAGCCAATGTAAAATCAGGAAAGAAAGACTTAGAAGATAGGAAATGTTCGTTGCTACTGCTAATATATTTTTTTGAAACAATATGCAAGTTTCCTCTATAACTTTTTTACCAATTTGGCCACTTTAATACAATTGTCACTATTTAAATATTTTTTTATGAAGATTATATATTTATTAAAACTATTTGTAAATAAAAAAATTATAAACTATTAAACCATATATAAATATTTGATTTTTTTAAAGCCTTGTTTGTTCTATGTTTTGTTCTTTTTCGCGAATCCAAACATAAATTTACAAGAAATCATAATTTGTTGTTATTTAAATTGTATTTTTTAATGCATAAATGAATTCATTGTGCTCAAAAACCTTTATGGCACTTGTATTATATAAAATTAACCCCTGAAATATGTACATCCAATAATTTCGAACTAGATTTCAGACAAAATAAAATAATAAATATAATTGAATATATATATATATATATATATATATATATATATATATATATATATATATATATATATATATATATATAATAATTAAACTACAACTTTTTTAAATAACTAAAAATATTTTAATTATAATTTTAAATTAACAATAACACAAATTTAATTAAAATTTAAAATTTTCACTTAAAACATTTTTATTTTTCCAAATTATTAACTTATAATATCATTTATATAAATTTTGATAATTAAAAAATAAAAAATAAAAAATAAATAAAATAAAATAAAATCATTAATTTACTCCACATGCTTCGAAAAAATATCATTCAACTTTTCTAGACTTATCCATTCACATCATACTCATCATATGAGTGATGAAGTTAAAATTGTGTTCTCTTCCTATCATATACATCATGACCCAAAAAAGCTACATGTCCCTATAGATTTACCGACATCAGTGACAAATTCTTAAATTCTTTGGGAGGATATTTATTTTTTAATATAATTTTGGAATAAAAAATAATGAATTGGATAATGTAAGAGTGGGTTTAACGATTAAAAATATGTGTTTTTTTTAAGAGGTTATAAGCTATGTTGCACGAGATTCTGAAAAGTGGAAACGCGATACGAGTGTCCGAAACAAGTAGAAATTTCTCTCAAATTTACAGGAAACTTAATTTGGGAGCCACAATAATATATATTAAAAATATATAAAAAAAATATTTTAGATTAAAATGATACTTTAGATTACAATGTATAGAGATATTGATACATTTTAAATCTTATTTCAATAAAATTGAAGTTGAATAAAGGACAATGTTTCTCTTATTGCAACAACTACAATATTAAAATTAATAATTTAATTAGTGCTAATAATTATATGAATATATTTAACACAATAATGAAACTTTAATATCCATAAATATTCCATTAGAAAATGAGAAACAAAATTGAAATACATATATATAATTTTAACATCTTTTTAAAATTAAACTTTACAAATATAAACTTTAAACATCTTTATAAATTTGAAGCATTATTTTTTTTATTGAAAAAAACAAAATAGTACTATTCTTCTAATATGAAAATACAATAAAAGTCAATGATATGGTTGGTTGATATCAACTATTGACTGGAGCAAATGTTTGTCGTGGATAGGGTATTGATTTATTAGACTTTCATGTTTAGTTTGGGCTTGAAAGAAAACATAAATACATTAAAAGTTTTTCATATCCGCAACTATAAAGTGAGTATTATTAAGTTTTTTTACTTTACTAATTTTTGAAATAATATTTACCTGTAGTTTAGTCTTAGTTTTATAGTGATATCTTGAATAAATATAATGAAAATATTTGTAATAAATTATGTATTTGTAATAAAGGAATAAATATATTCACATTTTAATTTAATATAATTCTAATTTAAAGCTCCTCTTTTAGGACATTGGTTCTCAAGCTCCTGGAACTTCCAAAGCTTGGGAACTAGATGTTGAAAATGTTGGGAACGGTTCCCGTGCAATAATGGTTATAAGTTTAAATTTGAATATGTGTTTTCTCTTAAGAGGTCTGGGTAGGATGTGTATATCTCCATAAACTTTAGTAGTGACAAGGAATCCCTTGTCCCACAAACAAGGAATCACATATAACAATTTGATGTGTGGCTTGACTTTGAAATCAAATTATTATTATAATAAATATATTGATATTAATCAAAATATTATTTTTTCCTATCTATATCTATAATACTTAATCAAATTATTATTATTATTATTATAATAAATATCTTGATATTAATCACAATATTATTTTTTCCTATCTATATCTATATCTATGATATTTCTTGTTTTTAGGATGGTATTCCGGGTAAAACCTAAAATTTTTAGGGCATAAGATCGATCAACAACATTACTAAAAACCATTACAACAATCATTCCTCCCAATCATCTAAACTAAACTCAATTGACATATTCATATTTATATATTCATCTGTAAATTTTTATTTTTAAAAAATCAAATAAAATTATAATCAACTTAGATTTATTTTAAATAATAATAAAAAAATTAAACTTCAAAATATCTAATCCCATTTTACTTGATAAATGTAAAACTAAGATAAATTTACTTTAATTTCATACCATTTGGAAATAAAAAATAAAACAAAAATATATAACACACTTTAACTTTATGCAAATATCTTGTAAATCTAATTGAGTTTTGTTCCCAAAAACTTTAACTGCTTAACCTAAATATATATTAACACAAAAAAATATCTATAAATATAAATAATTATAATGTTTGTATTTTATTTTATTTTAACTTAATAATGAACATATAAATTTATTTTAAATTTTTCTTTCTCTTAGTATAACACACATGAAGTATTAAAGTAGATTTAGCTTTGAAGCAACTTCGATTTAAGTGTTTGTTTTGGTTTTATATGCTTGACATGTTAGCTCGGAAGCGGCCTCAACTTTTTGTACTTAAAATGCTTTGATTTATTTATTTTTGGAAGTTTGCTCTTTTAGGTAATAGACTTTTTTGCTCTGTCAAATTTTACAATGTTATATGAAAAATAAGAATGAATATTTATTTTAGAATATTCAATGTATAAGCAAGTTTAATTAACATAATATTGTTCTAATTTGTGTTAATTTCATTGCAAATTTAAATGCAAATAAGTAAGGTGGAGTTTATCTATTTACATATTTTGCCATGTTTAAGCAATATTTCTTTTTGGACATCCATTTTTTATTCTTTTAAGTCAATTTAAAAACTTTAATAATTATCCCTAACACAAGGTTAGTCATGTTGTATTTAAATATAGGGAGGGACATCAAAATTTCATCTTCCTACTTGACTTGGGAATTATAAATAAATTTCTTAACATATTACCTCCTTTTTTGGGAATTATAAATTTCATCCCTTAATATTTGTTAATTAATATTTACTCTATATTTCCCCCACCCCCGCCCTTAGTATTTGTTTTTTAATATTTACTTTATATTTCCCCCCATCCTCACCCTCATGATGGTGGGGGTGGGGGTGGAATATAGAGTAGAAAAGCATTCAAACCTACTTATGGAAACATTATAACCCCCGCAATTAAGATTCAACCAATGAAAATCGAGGTTCGAACCGCAATGATAATGATAACATGTTTCCTACCTGACATAGGAATGATACTTATTTTGCTTCATGTATCTCTCTATAATAGTCAATTGACCTTGGATATTTTTATGATTTTGTATCATGTATTTATGGTTATGTGTTTTTTAAGACATGATTTAGTTCTTGTGACGATGAGATGATCTCAATCATTAAACCTTATATTTATAGAATTTTTTTTAAACATTGTAACTAGAAATTTGGCCTTTTGGTGTGTATCACATGCTGTATTTTTTTTTCCTTGGAAAAAAAATTGTAATTTCATTATAGAAACAAAGTTACATTTTACAAATGCTTGTGTAAAAGCATTTCAAACTGGTCCCAAAGGGAAACACGACGATTGATTCTAAATAGAGCATCAAAACTAGACTTTTACATCTAAGATAGACTATCTATGAAGATATCTGCGTACATCTCCATGTATTGTCGATAAAAAAAATAATAACAATCCACTTATATGAACTTAAACGTAGGCCACATGCCTTCAAAAAGGGGGACAAACCCTTCACAAAAATACTTAAAGATGAAAACATGAATATATATTTCCAGAAAGTAAACAAAAAATTGACTTCCATCAAAGTGCTCACATTGAATTAGTCCAACAAATATGGAGCATTAGACATTTTTAGGAGTAACAACAGGAGGAGGACCATGAAACAAAGGGTGGTAGTACTCAAAGGATGTACCACCATTGATTTCCTTTATGTGCCATTGACCACCTGTCATATGAACCCCAGCCTTCAAAGAGCATTTGCTTCTTGGTTCCTCTCCCTATAGACATGATCAAGACTGAAATATTCAAAGAGATTTCAAATTTATTTAATCTCCTCAAGACTAGAAACCAAAAGGAAATTTGAACATAACTATTCACCATTGACCCACTTAATAACATTTAAAGAATAACCAAACACATGTAGGCTATGAACTTCCTTTTCCATATCAAGTAGTAAAAGCAACTTAAGAGCCATCATCTCTGCAATGTTATTTGATCTAGTACCCAAACCTGCTTTAAACTAAAACATGTCCTCTATATTGACATTAAAAACCCCTCTAGCCCCACAAAAAAGAGGATTACCCTAAGCAGCCCCATCAAAATATCCCCAACTAGCCTTGTTCACCTGCTCTATCCTTACCTATCTTATAGGCTTGCTTGTCTTTTCCTGTGGAAAATATTTTAATATGCTAAACACTTGGGAAACACGCTGAAAATGAGGAATAATACTATCTTCAAACACACCTGCATTTTTGGCCAACCAAACTCTTGAGGCAGCTAATAAAGGCAAAGCCCTAAAATCCTTTACTTGAGAGTTATTACACCATTGTTTCAAACTGTCCTCAACAAAGACCCCTGACTAACATTCCTTAAACTTGTAAGACTTTTCAATTCCTTCCATACTTGGATTGTGTAAGGACATTTCATGAATAGATGAAAACTTGTTTATGTTGTAGTCTTGCACAAAGTGCATCTACCCCTACCATATTACTTTTTTGCGGATTGTCCCATGTTTGGTATTGTTGTGTAGAACACACCACATAATATTTTAACCTTTGATGGACATTTATACTTCCAAAGTATTTTCCACCATCATGTAGGTTCTCTCTCAACTGCCTCAGAACTCAAATATATATACCCCTCTTTGGGCGTATATTCCCTTGTAGGTGAATTTTCCCAAACGAGCTCATCGATCCTCTCTTGAAGTCTAACATGAATTTCTCTTAAGCTAGCCATGAATCTTTCCCATACTGCATCCTCCTCCTCCCTGAAACCCATCCCATCTATTGAGGCCCGCCCTTGGCCCCACGAGGATGTACTACCAAGATAAAAAAAGTGTGTGGCAGTCTATACTGACCATTTTCTCTCGAAAACTAAACAATATGGTCTACAAATTTGTAAGCTCTGCCACTTCCCACCCAAGGATCCTCTCCCATCCTTATCTTTTCTCCATTTCCAACTCTCTAGAACAAAGCTTCACCTATTAAATGGGAATTTTTAACTACAACTTTCCAAATAATTGAACCATTATTTAATTGCTTTTGAGATCTCCTAATCCAATCTTCTAGTGAATCGAGATGAATATACTTATGATGAATTTCCTAACACAAAATCCCTTAACCTCTAATAAGTCTCTACATACTCTTAGCATTTAAATCCTTATAGAATAGGAAAATGTTCTATAGACCCCACCCTCCCAAGGATTTAGGCACTGCTAGCTTCTCCCATTTCACCCAAGAAAGTCCATTATTTTCCCCAGACCAAAACCATAAGAATCTATGACTTAGCCTTCTTATTTGTTCCAAGATTCCTTTAAGAATCTAGGTGAGGGACATCTAGTACACTGAAATTGCCTCCAACACAGATTTGAGAAGCACCAGCCTACCCCCCTGGATAACCACCTAAAGCACCATGATTATATTATTTTTTCAACCTTAGCTACCATCCAATTCCAATTATCCTTTATATAACAATTTGGTTTACCCCAAATACTTCAAACCTTCATCCAATCCCACCCTTACGTAAGGAAATAATCTCTCTATATGATCTTGGGCCTCCTCATCTAACCTTGAATAAGTAATAGTAAACTTACTCATATTCACTTGCATTCTAGTTGCATGGCAATATAACTCCAAAATTTCCTTCAACTTTTCCAATTCTCTTATCATGCCATTGCAAAAAATAAGGATGCCATCAACAAACAACATATGAGATGAAAATAAATTTCCTTCTCACAATACCCCTTTGAAAGTATCCCCTCTTTTTGTATCCAATGTGGCTCTACTTAAACCTTTTGCAACCATTAGAAAGAGGAGGAGAGACAAACAACAACCTTATCAACCCTTAAAAAAACTAGAAGTTGCCTCATTAATTAGTATTACGAAGAAATTAGTGCATATACAACTCATAACCCAATTTATGAAAGGAATCCCAAACCTTAAATGAGTTAGCATCATCCTTAAGTATAGCCATATCACTTGCTATATATACAAATATTTTATTAATCTCATTTTCCAAAAATGTGGTTGAATTTAGTTTGAAATTATATTTTAAGATGAATCACAGTCATATTATTAATAGATTTGACATTTTGAATTGAGTAATAATATTATTCATATTATTAATAGATTTGACGTTTTGAATTGAGTAATAACATTGAATCTAAGTTGAAGGGTTAACTTAATTAGTTGTTTTCAATAGTATTAAATCTAAGTCCAAGGGTTAACGTTATTAAATATTTGATAAATTTGATATTAATAAATACTCCATTCAAATATTTTTTAATGAAATGTGGAGAAACATTCCTAAAAAAATACATTAAATACATCAATATAATTTATATTAAAACATTCTATTAATGTAACATTGAATCTTTCCGTCCCGGATAGGGTGACACGTAGCTTTGTGGCGATAGTTGGAATCGCACTCAGCCTAGGCATAAATGCTGATGGCCGCCACCCACAAGTTTGCATTAACGATGGGGGACGGCCATAGCTGCATTCATACGACGGAGGGACTCCTCCCTCGCGCGATCATTTACGCCCACAGCGTACTCAGGATGGAAGGGGTTAAGTGCGGACAGGTGACCTCGGCTTCTAGTTATTTGATTTCTTATATGCCCGGACAGAGCGGGACTGCTCCTGCCTCGGCTCTGCTTTTCGCTTGGACGCTATGGTGCAGTCCTGCACTCCTCTCGCCCTGGCTCTTTGCATTTTTGTTGTATTTTGGTAAGGATTGTCCGGGTATTTTGTCTCTGTGTGTGCCGAGACAGAGTCGGTTTGCTTGTTCTTTGCACCTACAAATGCTCTCGTCCTGGCTCATCTGCCTATCCCTGCAACCGCTATGTTCTTTCACCATGGCTAGAAAGAGAGGCAGGCCTCGCCGTGGCGCGGCCTGGAATGCCCACAAGGCGCAGCGGCGACGTAAAGAGCAATTGGAACGCGCTTTGGCTCTGGCGACCTCCATACTTCGGAAGAAAGCTCGGGCTGAGAAATTGGCGCTTCTCGCCACCATTGCTGAGCCAGGAGCTGGCTGTAGTCGAGATGTCAAGGCAAATACTCTAGGAGACCGGCAGGAGGCTGGTATTGAGGAGGAGTTTCCCACCTGTGTCGTGGTGGAAGACTCGTTCATGGAGGACCTGTCGATTGCAGAGAAGCCCCGCGCCATTGAGGCGACTCACCAGGAGGAACGCAGACCTATTCCAGCACAGGAAGACGATACCCCCGGCTGCATTGTTGAAGAAATCCCCTGGCCAGGTGACAACAATCCCAGCAACCACGACATGCAGGTGAATGAAGCAGAAACGAAGGGTGCAGAGGTTGATGCGGAGTAGAGGGTGTTCGACGCTAGTTTTGGAGTGGCGGTGGACTCGAGGAATGTTCCCCTCAGCGACGTGGGTGGTAGTATGCATGGCTCTCTCCTCCGGGCAGAGCACCTGGCTCTAGTGTTCGACCTTCGTGGCCACATGTCTGACCTGGAGCATCGGGCCCTTATCATGGGCCAGCGCCTGGACCTGCTCCTCGATGCATATTCCAATGCTCCAGCTGAGCGGAAGTGCCCCCTCTGCGCGCAGGCATTTTCCATCCCGACTAAGTCCACATGGCAGACTGGCGAGGATGACAGGTCACCAGGCACCTAGGTTTTTATGCTCTCTTGGTTCCTAGTCTTATTATGTTACTGTTTTATGTGCATTTGGACTATAGACATCTGTCCTGGTTTCCTCCGAGCAGGACAAATGCTACTTCACTTCATGTTTTATCATGCTACTGCTATTTTCTCTCCACCTATGCTGGTTTCCGGTAATCGACAACATTTTTGGTGACATCAGACCTACACTACTGTATATTTTGTCAAAGTTTTTTGTTAATCTAATATAGCAGGTTCCACTTTTTATTTAAAAAAAAAAACATTGAATCTTTCCGTATATAATTTATGTTAAAATATTATATTGTTAAAAAATAGAATATTGAATGTTTTGACTAAATTAGTTTATCATTTTATTTTAAAATTATCATTAATTAAATTATTTATAATCAATAAAAACATTAAAACTTTATTATTTTAAAAAATATATCAAATATTTTAAATTTCAGTAAAAACTATCAACAATTCAAGTAGGGATGTCATAAAGATGTCAAATCTGTGCTAAATCATTGAGAGATACACTAATATGTCATTCTGTAGAATATTGATAATATTAAAAATATTATTACCTCTAAATTTAAGGAGAACAAGTGGTGGAATACATAATTAGAGGACAAAAATAAATTAAGATACTACAAGGAGGTGGTCAACCCTGACCTAGAAGACCAAAAGCATCTCTCGGTCCTGGATAGCGCCAAGAAGAAAATAAGCATTGCTAAAATTTGAACCAACTCCCATGAGCTGCATAGCGAAATTGGGCATTGAATAATTCCCAAAACACCATGGAATGAAAGAATCTATCATCTTTGTAACACTAAGAGGGTTGAAGATGAAAATCACTTTCTCCTAGAATGCCCTCTGTATAGTCAAATTAGATCATAATTTCAAAATATATGTCACAATATCGACCTTCCTAACCTCCTAAGTCATCAAAACTATAATAATCTTACAATGCTTCTTTTAAAGCTTTTCAAACACATAAATACAATTTAAAAAAAATCTAAATAATTTGTTATCTTTTTAAAAATTTGATAAACCAATTTTAATCTATTATCATCATAATCACTAAAAATAATAAAATAAAATTTATTAAAAAATCATCATCAAATTTGTCCTCTCATAAATTAACCTAAAGATTTAGAAAAATGTTAGAACAAAGTTGTAAAGGCAAAGTTCTTCATTTACAAGTTGGAAAGGTGATGTGCCTAGGAAATAGGAGTTGGGATCCAGATGAAGCGTAGATTAGGGATTTAGGGTCAAAATGTGTATATAATAAATGAGCCTTTTACTTAGTCAATTTTTGGAATAAAAATAAATAATTTATAGTTGAAATATGTATATAAGAAATAAATTCTATGACATTTGGTTTATTTAATTTTTATTTTTTTTAGATAAATTTTAAATACAAATCAGGTTGATTGATGATTTTTTTAATTTGATGCAATTTTTTTAACTTTTCACCTTGTTAGTTGAAGATGATATGTACATCAACGTGCCAAACCTATATAGAGTTTTAGCACACCTCATTATGAATTTGTTTTTAGCACACCTCATTATGAATTTGTTACAAAACATTTGAATAATGTTGGTTTCTCAAACATACAAAATACTATGAACCAACCTTCCATTAATTATGTGTCACATTATGTTGTCTTTTCATGATAATGTTCCCATTAATAGTGTCACATTATTTTGTTTTTTCTTGACAATGAATTGATTGTTGATGTATGTATAATCGAAATTCATCTTTTTTTTTAAGTATATTTGTTTTATTATGTGTAGTTTGTTTGTAGTCAATCATTTCTAGAATTTTTTATATGGAATGTATACATTAGAAAACATACTTTGATTTGGGTGTTTGTTTTGGCTTGTGCTAAGTGTAAGGACAAGGTTTTAACTTAGTTGACTTGTTGTCTACCTAGGGTATTGATTTAAAATGGATTTATGGAGTTATCACATCATTTTATTAATGTTTTGGAATGGAAAATAATTTTTAGAATTTTTTATATGGAATCTATACATTAGAAAACATATTTGGATTTGGGTGTTTGTTTTGGCTTGTGACTAAGGAGAATGTTTTAACTTAGTTGATTTGTCTACCTAGGGTATTGATTTAAAATGGATTTATGGAGTTATTACATCATTTTATTAATGTTTTGGAATGGAGAAGAGGTTGGGATTTAAAAAGGTTAGTTTGGGTCTTATTTTAAAATGCACTCTCGAATTAAAATTGAAAATCCTCTTATTTGGTTTAAAGAAGTATAATTATGGGGCTTTCAACCTAAAAGTTATATATCTTGGAGATCTTCATCTCATTTCATGTGTCGATATATTTTTATCAATGTTTTTTTTTTGTTAAATGGAGTTTGTAAGTAAAAGTTATGCCTTTTACAAGGTAACAATTCAATTATTCCTCACAAGTCCAAGTGACAACCATGCTAGCTCACCATGATTTAACTATGTGGAGTTACCTATAAATGAGAATCCATTATACACTTCTAGAAGCATTATGAAGATTCCAAGAGAGTTAATAAACCCTAAAACTAGCCCTAATTCTAGCTATTAATAACCTAGCACAAGGAGGGAAAATGATTCACTTTCTTTTGCTACCATTGTTTTTTCCATAATATGCATGGTGAGTGTGGAGAAGATACTAACAAAGAAGAGATATAAAAAAACAATCTATAGAACACTGCCACGGTGGACCATAGTTTCTTGTAGGTTTATATCAAGCTTGGATCCCTTTGTATCATGTATTGACATAATCTCCATTAAATAAAAGACGAAAGGAATGATCCTTATTTTCTTGCTAGGTTTTCCAAAATTGGGTTTCCCATGGTAAATTTTGTGTTCTAATGTATGTCTTTGCTATTGTAGTTCTATTTTCATGTCACGGTAGTTAAAGAATCCATTTGATGTGTTTATATCCGGTTAAATCACTAAAAATACAAAAAGAATAGTCACGTAGTTGAGAATTGCCTCATTGTAATAGCTATGAGTTTTAGATATATTTTGGTGATCTGACCATTGGAATATCCAAGGCAATTTACTGTTCAAACATATCTCCTGCTTTCAACCCCTAGCATCGGGGTGTATCCTAAACTTTTCCCCTACATGTCCCTACAAAATCCATTGGTGAAAGTGTTGGGAAAATTGTTATTATTGTTGCTCAACGAGTATCAACATGCTTGTCTTTTAAACTAGTTACATCCTCCCTATATTGTGTTTCCTTCTCAATTCCTTGACCATTTTACCATAAAAAAAGGTTGTTGTTTCCTCGAAAATTTCCCTTGGCCAATAAATCATAGACCTAGCTATATTTTAAAAGGATTGTATCGATCTAGTTTGTCATTTTAATAGATTTTGGCCTAGACTTCTACATGAGTATTTCTCATTTTTGGAAACCCCATCTTTGTGAGGAAGCCCTAATTTATCTATGTGCCTGTGGATTTTTCATGTTGGAGTTTTCTTTTGCTAACAATAAAGATTGCATTCTTCACCTTGGACCTTGGTTTATGGGTAATGCATGCTTATGCATGAAGCCCTTGTCCCCTTTCTTCGAACCATTCATGGAATTTTTATCTTCAGTGTTGATGTGGGTAAGGACCCCCAATTTCGAACTGCACTTTTTGAGGCTCTTAACCTTTCATCATTATTGGAAATTCCTAATGGAAGTTTCATTTATCTGCCCTCTAGACCAAGAACAGAATTGACTACCTAAGGATATCAAGGTTGAAGTTCAAGATAAGTCCTTGAAGCTAAAATTAGACAACAAGTAGGTGGCCTTCATAAGCTAGTCATGATTCGATTATGGGCATTTGGCATCCTCCTACGATAAGAAAAAGGTGAAGGATAAGAGTTTTGAGAAACCCCATAAAGTAAGGAACCAGAGACCCACTTGGTGGAATGGATCCAAGGACCATCATCATCTAGTAAAGGTGGAGGATCCCACAAAGAGGTGAAAGCTATGAAGAGGTACCTAAGCTTCCACATTTAGCCCTTT
>JASDQU010735951.1:54000-70908 GCA_032191745.1 Picea mariana | reverse complement strand
TTTCTCTCCTTGCAGTTTCACCTTTGACTCCAACTTGCATAATTATTGTTTCCCTCCTCGAGTGCTTTAAACCTTCTTCTATAGTTTTTGTTATCCTCCAACTCTTCCAGTGCTTTCAATCCAAAATATTCAACTATAGGTAGAACAACCAATAAAAACAACTCATAAAAATGCAATTTTTCCACATGTACCACTAAGACATCTACATGTATGGATGTAGACTTAGTTTGTATACATTGAAAATTACTTGTGTAATGATTTCAAACGATTTGTCAACGACTTCAACTTCTTGGTTGCCTTTTGCATTAACTTTGTATTGAGATAGAGCCAAACCTTGTCTCCAACACAAAATGTGTGATTAGTGCCATGATGGTTGTGGTAAAGTTTATACTTATATTAACTCTTCTTTAGTTGCTTTTGCACTTTTAGATGAATCTATTTGATCCTATCTATGAACTTGTCTTCCTTGTTTTCATCCTCATGCTTCTCTCACTCATTCTCCTTCCATTACCCATAGACAATATCAAAGAGTGATGGTGGCAAATAATCGTAACAATATTCAAAATGACATTTTTGGGTGGAAGAATGTACTGCCTTTTTATAAGACTATTGAATGTACTCCAATTGTTCATCCTAAGTCATCTAATATTTCATGTTGTATCTTTCAATAGATATACCAAATTCTTGTTAACTACTATAGTCTACTCATCAATTCGAGATCAAAATTTGTAGAATGCTTCAACTTCTTATTCATTCTTTCCCATAATGTTGTCTAAGACTTACCCAAAAATCTTAAATCCCAATAAGACACAATTAAATAAGGCAACAAAAAATGCACCCATACATTATAGAAAAAACAATTCAACAACTACATGACCCTTGATTGTCTTCTTGCAAGGCATTAGCACACACATTTTGTTGAATCGGCCCACAACTACAAACAAGTAATCATGGCCTCAATTGGTCATTAGCAAATTGCCAACAAAATCCATAGAGAGACTCTCCCATGCTTTGTTGGGAACTAGTAATGGCATCTACAAGCCAAGTTTCCTATTACTTGGTTTATTAGTGCTACAAAGAGTAGAACCTCAAATGCATTTCAAAATTTGTTCTTGCATTTTAAGCCAATATATACATAACTTTATAGATTTGTCATTGTTTTTCCAACACTGAAATGTCCAACAATTCTTGAAGTATGCGCTTCTTGAATCCATTGAATTCTCTTTTCCTATGAAATTCACAACTTGTCTAACATGTAAAGTAGTCCAATTCAAAGGGCCCATACTCATTCTCCTCCAAGTTGGCAATTGTATTCTCTTTCAATTGTTGAAAGACATCTCCAAAATCAACATTATTCACATAGTCTTCTCCTATAGCTTCATGGGTGAAAGTTTCAAGTTGTAATATTGTTCCCACAACTACAATTTTATGCATGGGCAATCTTGACAGTTTGTTTGGAACCTTGTTTACTGTGCCCTTCTTGTATTGTATGACTAGATAATATTGTTGCAATAATCTCAACTAGTTGTAAGGTTTGGCTTACTACAACTTGGTTCGACTCTACAAATATTGTAGTGGTTGGTGATCATTGTGAATCATTGTCTCCTTACCTGAGAGATAATGTTTCCATATCTTCATTGCTTGTATAAGAGCATAGAGATTTGGATCATACATAGGATGTTTCAACAATGCTCCATGGAACAACTTGGAGCAATAACACACAAGGCTTCATCCTTGCATGAGGACAACTCCCATGACATACCCACTTGCATAAATCTAAATCTCAAATGGTTGTTGCAAATTGGGCATGGCTAGAACTGATGCTTCACTTATACTTCTTTTTAAATCATCAAAAGTCCTATGTTGTTGTTTTCCCCAATGAAAACTCATCCCTTTGATTGTTATAACATGGAGTGGTGTAGTTATTGATGAAAATGACACTGACCAAATACCATGTTTCTTTATAAAGTTTCTTACCTTCATTACACAATTAGGATTCAACCACTCTCTAATGGATTCGATCTTCATTAGATTTATCTTCAATTCACCCCCACGAATATTCATGGATCTATCTTCAATTCACCTCGACCAATCTATCTTCATTGTATCTATTTGTTTTTTAAGGAAAAAATATAATAATTAACATATTCATTTTTATTTTATTTTTTTCTTGGTTACAAATCTTGAGGAAAACAACCAAGCGCTTCCCCTCATTTTGAGGATGGTATCTAGGGTGAAACCTAGAATCTTGAGGGCACAAGGCCGATCAACAACGTGGCTCAAAGCCATTATAATAATATACTTGTTAAAATCTCAACATGTCACTTGTTGGAATTGAATGTGGGTGAGGAGGATAACAATCACTCCTCCCAACCACCCGAACTAAACTCAATTGACAATAATTAACATATTCATACCATAATCAATCAATAATTATTATTTTTCTAAAAATAAATTAATATTAAAAAAATTGATAATTAATAAACACTTTTCATAAATGGATGATAATAAGATTTAAAAAGAGAGGCCATATCATTGGAAGACAACTTAGTACAAACATTCAAGACGTGTTAGGATGCTTCATATACACATGATAAAAGGAAAAGTTGAAAAATGTTGTTCGCGTGTTCTAAGCAGATTGGCTAAGAGAGGATGGTGATAGTTTTGATTATGCGTACAACATGTTTTCACTTTGATATTTAAAGATATGGGCAGAAATCACATTGCATAAGCATCCGCATAAATCATTACAATACTTTGTTTTAATTAAACAATCAATCATATATATATATATATATATAAGAATAATAAAATTATCATAATAATAATAATTTTGATTTTATTTAAAAAAACATAAATTTTATTTTTCAAAATTATATAATGTATTCTTTTGTTTTAAATAGTAAAATTGATGATAAACTAAAATAAGCACTAAAAACTTTTTGTATCATCCACTATAAGAATGGATGCTACAATGATATGTACAAAGTTGATAGAAGGTTAAAGGGTCGTAGTATAATGCTAGGAATGGAGGCTACAATGATATCTACAAAGGTGATAGAAGGTTAAAAGTTCGTAGTATAATGTTAGAAGTGATGAGAGTTTTTAACATCTAATCCAAGCTTGATTTTCAAATTGTCTTAGATTTTTGTGATTTTCCTTGAGAATCTTGAAGTAAATTAATAATGTGGAATATAATTTGAATATATTGATGTGTAATTTTAACAAGATTTTTAATAATAATATTATAAAGATATTAATTATGATTAAAAATGACTTATAAGGTATGATAGACTTATAAAGCATGATATTGAATGATGTAGGTAGTATTACACAATGTATTGAATTAAAATTGTTATGAATGTTAATATTAAAGTAAGGGAAGATGCTATCACATTAACTTAGGGACTTGTGTGCCTTAATTATAGTGGATGTTAGTACCATGGTGAGGGATGATGCTATCACATTCATCGAGAGATTTATGTCCCAATTGCAATGGGTAATGTTTTATAAATTATGTTCATCTCACAATTGTTACACATTTGAGATTAGTCACAACACACACCCAGTGACGATGTTAACACACATACACAAATTATAAGAGGTTTATATGGAACGAAAATACAACACGTGAATATTCCATTGAGGGGGAATGTTATGACATGGGATATGCACATCTATGTTGGTGTGAGATTGGAAAAGATTTTGATAGCCATCTCTTTTTTAAATAATTATGCATCTAATAGACACTATTAAGGTCCTACACCTACATCCCTATTTTGAGGTACTCATGAGTTAATAAGTAATGTATGAGACCATATTCTCTCAAGAAGGTCTATTAGGTAGTGAGTGGGTAGTTAGTCAATGTAAAAGGGCCATCTTTATTACATAAGGCCCACCATGTGGTCGATACTCATTATGATGGGACCACAAGTTGTTAGGGTTTGCTAGATAAAATGTTATAGAGTTAGTAGGTTATGTAGTATTTTGTAAAGTGATGCTATTGTATTTAGAACTTTGCTCAAAGGAGATTGTCCCCTCAAAGAAGCCCATGAACATTTCTCTATCATTTTTCGGTTTATCAATACAAGAGTTATATTTTGCAAGTTATATATCATTGTCTCTCTTATTTACTTTTCTATACTTTATATTTCTTGAATAATTGTTCAATAATCACTATTTCTACTCATTGAGTATATAACGAAGACACACATAGGAATATGTCAATGTAAGAAGATAGTTTATAACATTACATAGATAACGAGTTATGACGCTGAAATCATTAATAATATTAGTACTAGAGTGAGGGAAGATGTTATCACATCAACCCAAGAACTTGCATTCCATTCTCAACGCTTGAATTCATTGTTGCAAAATAATTTCTTATAAACCATTTCCTTATCACAATTATTATACACATAAATTATTCACAACATACACCAAATAATAGTATTAACTCTAGTATCAAAATCTCTAAAATCCTTTAAATAAAATATAAAATTCATATAAATCTACAATAAATTTGAAAAAAAAAAAAAAACTATATATACCTTTTATCTAAAAGGTCAACTAATAAATGTAACATTGATCACCACAAAACCTTTCTTTTAAATTCCCCTAACTTTCATATTCAAGAATTGAAAGGAACATAAAAGGCCCATATAAACCCTCTTTGAGGGAGCCTAGCCGAGCTTAGCTTGCCTAGTAGGAGATAACATTGATCACCATGTACGCAAAACCTTCCCCCTCAACTCCCCTAACTTTCATATTAAGGAATTAAAAGGGAACCTCCATATTTATTTTAAAAATTTCAAAGCTAAAAGTGATACACTCTATGAGGAAGAATATTTGCTAGGAACATTAGAAGTAAGGGTGAACCCCTATGTTTGGTTTAAGCACTTTTCAACTTATTACTAATGTAGGTAGTTGTTAGGGTTTAAATGGTTATAATGCAAAATTATTTCATATGGCTCGTGGAAATTTTTTTTTTGGGCAAATTGTGGTGATAATTAAGCAATTTCTAAAATTTGTTTGAATTTAGTGGTTTTAATTATTAATTTGATTAAAGAAACAAAACATGAGTACAACGTTATTTTAGGGTATTATTAAATGTAATGATAATTGGATATATAACTAAAGGGATGAGATAAAGATTAAGATTTTTAATTATAATTAGTATGAATAATGGTTATTGCTTAAATAACATGATCCAAACAATAAATGTTGACTCGGATGTTAATTATCTTAAGAGTATGAACAATGTTCTTAATGCTTAAATAGTGAGAAAGGATGTGTGGTGATTTATCTATCTTGTCATCAAACCACAAGTTCATCTCTAATGATTATATTAAACATATCACATATGCACATTACACTTCGACACAGTGATATTTCATTCTGGAGATAGCTTGTAACATCACATACATAACCATCATAAGTTAAAGATATTTTTTTTTAACAGAAACGGTTATGATTGTATTGATAAAAGATCAACGGCCTTGCCTGAAAAAAGTACATAGAAAAAAAGATCCCAAGTATAGTTTCTGATTTATCTTACCGGATTCCAAGTTCACTTTCCTATGTTTCCAGTTATCCAAATAAACTACATTCCATGATTCCTTACATGAATAAATTCGAACAAAGTGACGGCCTAAAAGTTGACAAAAGTAACTCATGATTATTTTTTCTTTCCGGATCGACTTCTGGTCATCATTAGTTGTATTTCTGGTGGTGTCTTTTTCCTCTTCTCAACTATTGTCCAAGCTTCTTTGGCAGGTAGTGATGTTGTTGTTGATTCAATTATCCCCATATTTTCTTGATCCGGGAGACTTGTTTTCTTTGGGGATGTCAATGATGCTTCATCTTTATCGTCTTTATCGGTCTCGTCTGCCCAACTTGGAGGAGGTGGGTGGCTGAAGAGAGCCTTGCTTTCTATTCTTGTATCAGGAATGTCTGAAGCCTTAATTCTTTCTATTCCTGGATCAAGAGAGGTTGAATCTTTACTCTTCGATTGAGGGATGTTCTTGGAGTGATTTGGAGGTGTCTCCTGAGTAGACGTGCCTTTGGAAATAAGGCTCAGAGGGTCTGGTTCTAGAGAATATTTTCGGATGTTTGTAATAATTAGTTGATGATCTTCATTGGAGCCTTCCCACCAGGTTGATTTGCGTTGTTGATTTCTCACTTTCCTGTTTCCCTTAGTGCATTGAGCTGCTATGTGCCCTGTTTCGAAACAAGCCCTGCAACGCAGTGAGATTCTTTCATAGTCTAGCTTTTGGGTTCAGAAGTAGTTTTTGCAACCCAAAATAATTTTTGCTGGAAACCCTTTGCTAAAATCCATTTCCACACATATCCTGGCGTATGAGGTGGTGCTATGAATTCTAGTTTCTTTGCTTGCAAAATGATACTTTTCTAATGCTGATCCAATATCTCGAAGAGAAGTTTCACCCCAAAAATGTAAGGGAAGATTCGGAAGTCTGACCCAAACTGGAGCAGAAGAAAGAACAACAGTCAAAGGATTGAAGCAAGGAGTCCAAACCATCATGTACAAACCTGAGTTTCCCCAAAACCAGGGGCAAGAGGCTAGGATCAAATCCCAATCTGCTGCAAGATCAAACTTTGCAATGAAGAAACCCTTCAAGCAGGGGTGGATGAACTAATCTTCCTTGATGAGAGGCTTCCAGTGGGCTGTGATCCAACCATTGAGATCCACTAGCCGCAGCCAAAGTCCATTGAACTGACAGATTAAAGAATTTTCCCGAAAGTAATCTTCCTCGTCTTCAGCTTCCTAGCCCATGAGAAGAGAGATCGTTGGAGCTTCTTTAACCGAGCACGAGGCAGATGGGAAGGAGCGAACTGAGGTTTGTGATTTAACAACATCACTATAGGTTGTTGGGACGCTACCCGAAGGGTCGGGGCCGAGAGGAGCCGCGCATGACTGAGCAGCTGCAAAACCGTGTTGGGCGGAGCCGTTGCGTCCTGGTCCACTGTGAGAGGGAGCCGCCATTGAAGAGAGGCCTGCGATCTTTGAAGAAAGAGCAGTTGCGGCCAAGAGGCCAAGCTGCAGAAAGGAAGGTGGCTAGGGTTTAACCCTAGCCGCAGAAACGTCGTGAGCCGGAGCGTCCATCCAAAAATTCAAAAAGTTGAAAAAAAGTCAAAGATAGTTTACTAAGACACGGAAACATAATAATTGAGGATGTTAGTACTAAAGTGAAAGAGGATGCTATTAACCATGGGACTTCAACTCCAAGCCAACTTCTAGAGTGGAAAATATTTTGGTATAGGTAATAACTTATAAACCATCCCTATCTCACAATTATTATGTATATGTGATTATTCATAACACACCCAATAACAATGTTAACATGCATACATGCAATTAAGAAAAACAAGATTAATATGCAACAAAATTCCAACATAAAGATAACTTAAAATATCATGAAAATAACAACCAAAAACTAAAAACAATTCACAAGATATGATAGAAAAACCACCAACAATGTTAATATTCAATTACAATTACAACATGCTTTTAAATAGACAAAGCTTATGTCCATGTTTTTTTTTTTTTTAATCCCGAGAAAAAATCATAATTTTATTCATAGAATAGAATTACATTTTGTAGATACATGTCAAGGAATGTATTGTTGTAACTGCTAAGAGGAAGTGCATAGTCAGTCCTTTTGCAAAAGTAAAAAAAACCTCCTCACGGAGAGGCCTTAGAGGAAAAAAGATGATCAACCCATCTTAGAAGTACAAAGAAAGACCAGTCAGGGGCCCATTTACATTGAAATTAGTTGCCAAGAGCCAAAGAAAAAATATCTAGCATGAGAACATAACTAGGGAAACTGTTCATGAAGCATATAGACTTGCAAAGTTGTATGTGAGAACATGGTAGTTTGTCATGATATACAATAGCATCGGTTTATGCACAAAAAGTAGTCCAACTGAGTGACCCGTAGAGGATCATCTGGTATGTCTATATGAAAAGAGAACGAGTAGAGTATGTCCTGGTCCCGTCCTTAGATTCATGGATAGTCTAAGACCCAAAATCCATCTCTATGCTTGATTTGGATAGAGTGTCTACATCAGAATTTTGTTCTCTGTAGACATGATGAATAGAAAAAGAGTCAAAATTGTTTAAAATCCTGTCCATTTCTTCAATCAAAGGAGCTAATATTATATTGTGGCACCTTTGAAGTTTTCTGGTCCAATTCACTACATTCAATGAGTCACCAAAAATTTGTAGTGAGATCACCCCATTTTCTCTTGCAAAAGAATAAGTAGTTTTAAGGCCATAAGTTCAACATAGTTATTTGAGCCAAAGCCAAGTCCCATATTTATCTTAAAGAAGTGGGAGTCTGATAAAAAAAGAACCGCTCCACAACCACAGGCTTGTCCATTGTTCTGTGGTGCTCCATCAAAAAAATCCCATGGATCATTTTTATCAACTTGTTCCTTGTGAATAATTCTGATTGGAGGAGAGTCCTTTGCTTGAGGAAAGTGTTCCAGAATATGTAAGCCTTGAGATGTAGTGCACTCTGGAGAAACCATCCTATTCTAAAATATTGTCGCATTTCTTGCTAACCAAACCCCCTAGTAGACAATCAGAGGTAAATCTCTTAATGTCTTTTTACTAGCATCTGAAGACCAATTTCTCCACACCTCCTCTATAGAAATTCCCCTCCAAGAACAGTTTAAGTTTGAGAAGGAGGAGAATTCTTTCCAAACCCATAAAGTAAAAGGACAAGAGAGGAAAAGATGGGCCATTGCCTCCTCTTCATTTCTGCAAAGAGAGCACCAACCCGGGCCTTCGATCCTCCTTTTCTTCATTCTATTCCAGGTTGGAATTTTGTTTTCTAATATACACCACATAAAATTTCAAATTTTCAAAGGACACCTGGACTTCCAAAGGCCTTTCCCCCACCATTTTGGGCCTCTTTGAAGAAAATCAAAGTTTAGATGAATATACCCCAGCTTAGGTGTATAAGTTCCATGCTCCACATGCTTCCAAACCAATTCATCCTCCCTATCTATGATCTTGACATGACTAGATTTCAAAGCCAAGAGGTAATTTGTCTAGGATTCATCCTGATGAGCTCCCAGTCCCACCTGGGAATCATCCAACCAAACTTGATTTCAAATTGTGGAAGTCTCAAGATCTTCTATTTGGTTTAGGTGAAAAAATCGCCTCTCCTGAATCTCTTGAATAATTTCATCCGACAGCATATGGTTTTGACCACTACCAGCCCAAGGATCTGAGCCTATTCTAACTTTGAATCTGATACCAATCTTCCATTCCAAACCCTCTCCCACCACCGAGAAGCATTTTACCACTGCTTTCCAAATGATTGAGCAATTTGTCAATTTTTTGGTGGTATTACGCAAACATCCTTCCAATGTATCAAGATTAATATAATTTTGAGAAACCACTTCAGTCCATAGGTTTTTTGTCGTAATTAACCTCCAGACTGATTTAGATGCTAGGGCGTTTGCAAATAGGAAGATGTTTTTTTAGGCCCCACCCTCCCAACATTTTTGGTGCAGCCAGTTGCTATCATATTACCCATAGCGTGACATGTTTGTCCCTGCTTCCTAACCAGAGAAAGTTAAAGCATTTCTTTTGGACCTTTTCCAACGCTCCTTTAGGGATCCAAGCCAAATACATCCAGTAAATCGATATGGGCTCCAACACTAGTTTCACTAGAATTAGCCTTCCTGCCCTAGAAATCCATCTGAAAATCCAAACCTTGAGCCTTTTTTCAAGTTTCCCAATGATCCATTCCCAGTCCACTTTTTTGTAGTAGTTAGGCTTAAGGTGAAAACCCAAGTATTCGATCCCCTTGTCAAAGTCTACTATCTCAAAAGGAAACAAAGACTTGTACCGATCCAACTCTTCATCAGAGAGATTATTTGCAGATAAAGTAGATTTCTGGAAGTTAATTTCCATTCCTGTAGCCCCACGGAAAAATTTAGTATCTTTGAAAGGGATTCAACATCCTTCTTCTTCCCACTACAAAAAATCAAAACATCGTCAACGAAAATGAGATATGTGAAGAAGATATTTTTCCTGATCTAGATTCCGGTAAAATTTCCTTGGGATTTAGCATGGGCCAATGCTCTGTTGAGGCCTTCTGCTACTAAGAGAAAAAGAAGGGGTAATAGAGGACACCCCTGACACAACCCTCTTTCATACTGAAAAAAGGGGGAGGCCGCACCATTAATGAGAACTGCAAAAGAAACTAAAGAGATACACCCCATAATCCATTTTATGAAAGGGACATTAAAGCCCAGATGAGTGAGAATCAACATGAGGTAGAGCCAACTTGCCCTATTGTAGGCCTCGGAAAGATCAATTTTTAGAATGACCCCTTTAGATTTCTTTGTCTTAACGCTATGCAAGCTCTCTTGTGCCACCCCTATAGCCTCATGGATTTTCCTTCCCTCCAGGAAACCAAATTGTTCTTTTGAGACTTTTCTCGAGAGAAGGTCCTTTAGTCTACAAGCTATAGCTTTGGTCACCGCCTTGTATATATAGTTACAAAGTGATATAGGTCTGAACTCATCCAAGGAGAGAGGATTTTCCGATTTTGGGATAAGAGCAATGAAGGTTGAATTTAAGGGGGGGGAATGTGCCCTTGACGTCAAGATTATTCCACCACTGTTAAGATATCTCGACTGATAACGTCATAGAGACCGAGGAAAAATTCCACAGTCCAGCCATCGGGGCCAGGACTTTTGTCCTTTTGAAAACTGTGCAGGACCATCGTTAACTCTTTCTCGGTCACTTCCTTGAATAGGGATCTATTCACTTCTTCATCAACAAAGCTTGGAAACTAGCCTGCAATTCTTACAATTTGGCCTATCGAAATCCTCTCATCATCTTTGTAGAGATTTTGAAATTGATCCACACCTAGTCGAGCCAAATCAACAAAAGAAGAAATCCTCCTACCTTCAGAATTGTTTAGACTCCAAATTGTATTTGTGGCTTTTTGGCCCTTTGCATATGTGTGGAAAAACTTTGTATTATCATCCCCATTGGCAAGCCATGTAGCCTTACTTTTTAGCCGCCAAGTCGCTTCTCTTTCTTCCAACAGTTTTATATTATTTTCTTCAAGAGCTCTTAGAGTCAATTTGGACTCAGTAGAAGAGAGGCCCCATCCTTCTGATTCGTAAATATAATGTAGGGCATATTTAGTCTCCAGTAGCTCTTGCTCATCCCTCTTTCATTTATTGGCATCCCATTCAATAGTGAATTTTTTAAGTACTTTGAGGTTCTCATGGAACTGCATTGAAACCGACCCATTCAATTCACGAACAAAAGGCCTCCAGTTTTATTTGACCATGCTGATGAAGATCTCTTCTTTGAGCCATTCAGAATTGAATTTGAAAGAACTGGGTGGTTTTTAAGATCCTCCAACAACTTCTAGAAAAATGGGGAAATGATCAAATTCTCCCCCACTTCCCACCCATTGTCGAAATTGAAAAGGACCATCCACACAAGATTCAGAAACCAAAAAACGATCAATTCTTTTAGCTATTCTATCTTCTCTAACTCTCATATTTCTCCAAGATGGCCTTAGTTTACAGGATCGACATCTATTAGTTTGTCGACCACCATCAAATTTGAAAAGAAATCTAATAAAGGGTCTAGCTAGGATCTAGGGATCCAAACTTCAGCAACTCCCAAAGATAAATTTAGATCACCTACCAGTATGAGAAATCCAAATTGGATGAAAGACTTACTCATAAGGCCTTCCCAAAAGGAAACACGCTCTAAATATCGACCATATACATTTACAACAGTAAAATAAATGGCCAAAATTTACAAATAGAACTCTGCTCCAAGACCAAACTCATATGCCCAAGAGTTCCCAAATTTTAGAGTTTGTTTGTTCCACCTAATTGCTAGCCCTCTCGACCTAATTGCTAGCCCTCTCGACTTTTCGTTCACATCAGACCCAATAAAATTCCAAGACGACATAAGGCCCTCCAAACTTTTTGTGATCTACTTTATGTCCATGTTATGTTATGGATGAAGTTATATATATTAATATACTCTTCCAGTACAAGCATGCTTAAGATGGACTGACAAAGTGGCCTTTTAGCAACTTTCAAAATTATAATATGAATGCCTTTCAAAATTATAATATGAATGCCATGTTGTATAGTTAATGAAATCTTCTTGTTTTCTTGATGATTATAAAAAGTGTAAAAGCATTTGAAGCATAAAACATCATGCCCATAGCAATCCTCTATAGAATGTCTAATTGCTCTTCAAAAATTGCTTTACAATTTTTTGGTTTGGTATTGCATATGATTTTGAAAAAAAATCAAATGTTAATTATGTTTAATTGTGATTTAATAATTGTTTTAATTTATTTTTATATTTTAATATAATTATGAGATAAATGTTATTTGTAAGTGATTACTTATTAATTTAGGAATTAGTTCAATGTAAATTTTTTAATTTATGTAATATTATTTATTAATATTTATATTTATATTATAATAATAAAAAATTAATTATATTTATATTTATATTATAATACATATTTTCTAAATTATAAATAAATTTTTAAGAGAAAATATCAAAATTCATATATTTTTATTAAAAATGTTAATATTATAAATATGAAAAATACATATGTTATTATGAAATATATATGAATAAATTCATCTCTATTTATTTAGAAGCAAGATTAGATATTCTTTTTTTTTAATTATTAGTTTGCATTAAAGTTTACAAAAACATTCATGGATGGGGTGTCAACTAGAGAGATTGGGACTGCTCCCATGTGGCTGGGAGAGGCCATGGAAAACCCCACCATGTAGAAGAAATGGGATGTGTGGACGATACATGCCATGTACAATAGGTTTCATGGTTAATCCAAGTCATCCAGAAGGCATTTGTATATATGATGATTCCAGAATGATGGATTGGCTTGTAATCATGGATTGAGTTGTGTTGGCACAGGGGAAGATCCAGGGTTCAACGCTACAATAGTGCACCAACAAAACCCTAACTACCGGCCTTTTTGACAACACCTGCGAAGCAAATGAAGTCTCACCCGAGGTAGAGGCAGGGGTGGTTGCAGGACTCAGGTGTCTGCAACCTTAGTTGGGACACAGATCCGTGATTATAACACTTAACAGAGCACTTAGCACCGATGGTTCATCAATATTTGACCATTATCTACTCCGCGGATAAACATAGCATCACATCATTCATTCAGATCTGATGTATCTAAGCACTTATCATAGAGATGTAGACTAGATCTAGCATATTCAAGCACTAAGCACATTCACATAGTTCAGATCTAACATCCATATACATCAATAGCACAAAGCATAAACAGATCTATCTATCTATATCAAAGCACTTAGCAAGTAAAGACATAAACACATCAACACATCGCACAAAGCATAGAAACACAGCATGTACGTGGTTCACCCCCACCTTGGGGTTACGTCCACCAACTCTTCTTCTTTATTATCTTCAGTCATGCTTCTTACAGGCACATAGCATCAAAATCCTACTCCGCAGAAGACAAGAGATATGCGCGCACTCCGCCAGATCCTCCTTCTTCGAGTATATCTAAGCACTCAGCCTTTCACAGCCTCTTACAATGAGTTGCACTTAGATCTGCAAGTATCACACAGTATGCACAAAGCACTTACAACTTTTGATCACGTAGATCAAATTCTAACACTAAGCCACTTGTAACTGCCCCTTTCTTACATTGTCTAGACATCTATTTATAATTTACAAAATAGGCCTAAACATGGGTAAACCCATGGGCCGACATCCCCATACCCATTACATAATCCCAAATCCCAAAAGGGACCCAAAAAGGGGCTGAGATCTCACGATCTCTGCTTCGTCTTGCACTCTACCTTCGATAGGCTCTCGAAGCCCCAAAATAGGTCAACTTGACCAAGGATCTTCCAAAACTTGGTCAAGGGCCAACAGGCCCCCAACACTCACCTGTGACTCGTCCTAAGTCACTCTGATCTGGGTAGTTCTGCTTCAAAATCCTCGAGCGTGGCTTGAGCTTCTTCAACTTGTTGTTGTGCCACAACCTCCTGTTCAATGAACTCTTGGATGACTACGTCATTGACAGGTCCCTCCAGGCATTGTTCAGCTGTAGTGACAACCTTCTCGAGTTCTGCTCCTCGGACTTCAACCTCTATGAACAATTAGTAAGCCTTATCTTGTACAGGTTGGAGCCTTTGAGTTACTTCCATAACTCTGCTCTGGATAGTGTGGATCTGCTATTGGGCAACGCGCTTCTCTTGGGATCATTTCATTCTTTCCACGGCTGACAGGGGCTTCAACTGTGCCTATATTGTCTTTACTTGTTGCTTTGCTTCCTGGAGCTGTGACTCCATTTCCTGCAATTATAGATTTTTAGTGAGTTGCTCATACGTTTGGGCACTGCAATTACTCAGTTGCTTGCATTCCATGGCAAGGGCCTTTATCCTTTCAACTGCTCCCCAGGCGGTTGCTTCTCTTTGATCCCTTACATCCTGCGGAGTCTCGGGCACTATGCGGAGCTCTAAGTATGCTATGCATTGTTGTAGCTATTGGATAGCATCTGCGAGCTACTCTACTTGCTTCGTGACTCGGTCCTCTACCTTTATTTCTAAGACTGCCATAGAGTGAAGTGCTATGTTGATTGCTTCTTTCACTTCAAGTTGCTTCGCAAGCAACTGTTCTTTTCCTTGCTGCATATGTGCTTTTTCTTCATCGAACTTGGCTTGGAGAGCAATATTTTCTTGTTCTGTAGTGTTGCGTTGTTCTATGAGTACGCCTTGCACTTGCTTCAAGGCTTGAGTGGATTGTTTTGTTTCTTCTTGTGCTCGTCGAAGGCAAGCTTCGACTATATCATCTAGTCGGTGGAGTTGCGCTGGCTCATCTCCCAACTCTAGTTCTCCTGATGGCAGGGGCGCAGTGGAGACTGCACGATTGGAATGAAGGGCCTGTAGTACCCCTCAGAGTTCAACTTGAATTCTATCATACATTTCTTCCTGCTTGGCTTCTTGTTTCTCTGTTATTTCCAGTGAATCGTCATTCAGGGATATGATGATGAAGTCAAAATCATCGGAGGTGAGGACAGTCTGCATCTTGGTCATGGTGGATTTCGATTTCTTCCGAGAAGAAGGTTTCAGGGGGGAAACCTTCCTCTTCTTTAAGGGGTCAACCTTGTCTCTGGGTGGTGCTACTTTGCCTGGATTATATTCAGCTTCTACTTCGTCATCACCCCCTCGGTCAGGTGACACTGAAGCAGTCTTTCCATAGGTGTGGCTTAAATTTTGGACCTTCTCAGTATTCTTGGGTGTATTTTGTTCTTTATGAGTGTCCTCTGGGATGTCAAGATCAAATATCTCTGCAGGGTTAGTGGGGGTAAGGAGGTCAATGGACCATTCCTTAGTGATCTCCTCAATTTCTTCTTCTGTAAGTTTATAATATGACTGTAGCTGCTCTTTATGTTCATCTGCTCACGATGTAATGTAGATGAAGTGTCGATCTATGTTGAACTTCATCAGGGGTCAGAACCTTTGTAATGTGTTCGGATTCATGCGAGGCTCAGCTTCGATGGCTCTCTTTAGCTGGAGGTAATATGTATGAAACACAACATTTGACTGCCACTGTTTGTTCATATCACTTGAATACCAAAGGGTAGCGAAATTCGCAGCAAGCGGTTCGAACGACTCTATGTCTGTGAAGGTCGCACCTTCTGGCATCTCCCAGGATACAAATGCAATGACGATCAGGAGCCAACTGAAATGAAATTCATAACCCTGATCTTGTGCTTCTTGTCAGTCTAGTTCGAACTGGTTAACTAGGTACTTCACCCAGTTCATCTGTAGGCCTTCCGCGCACTTACCTGCGAGGTCAACGACAAATTCGATGACCTGTGTAGGTCGGTTCTTCCTTACTAACTTTCCAGCTATCATTTGACATGTTAGGTGCATTGTGCCACTCTGGATGGAAGCTACCTTGTAGCCTCTTGTTCCCTTCTCAACATTGCCATATGTATCCTTGATCTTCTGTGCTAGCGCACGATCTGTGGCCTTTCCTGGGTAGAAGTCCTACGGGTCGGGTCCTTGCATACTCATTCCTATGATCCTGTGGATCAGCGTTGGGTCAACTGTAATACGAAGGTCTAGCCATAAGTAGCCGCCATGGTAACACGACGGTAGAATATTGACATATGCATTGAATTCCTAGTGTCTTCCGAAGTGTGGGATCTTCATGACATTCAAAAAGGTGGACTGCGTGAGGTTCATCATCCATGACTGAGAGATGATATTTGAGTTCTTTCCCTTCGTTCTAGTTAGGTACTTGTATGGGGTGAGCATACCATAGATCTTGCGATCTCCGAGGTTGAAGTCGTTGAACTTCAATGCTGTGATCTTATCCTACTCTGCTCAAACTGCGCGTATCCCCTTCGGGAGGTACGCAGTGACCATGGTGTACTCGAAATCTCTTGGAACACTATCACGATTCACCATGCCAGCCAGAGGCGGGATGTAATCAGGAAATATGGTTGGAATCAGCTTCACGTTTGCTAGTTCGTCTTTGTGCTTGGTTCTCTTTTCTGCTGATGGTCGGGATGATCCAGCTCCTTGAGTAGTAGGCAGAGAGGCTTGCAATCTTCTCATCAACGACACTTGCATACCTATAGACATCGACATTACTAATTCAGTCATGAGGTCGATGAGAACTTCTTCGAAAAATTTATCTGCAGCGTTGAACTCGTCCGACATACACGCTCAAGGTTGGAAATCTTGGGTTCGAGAAGTAACTTAGACACTGCAATGGGATAGAGGAAAATAGCGTAATGATCACTGTGTAAAATCAACGAGTCTGCGGGCTTATATTCACGGTTAGAAAAAGTGTTCTCG
>JASDQU010735951.1:37905-53797 GCA_032191745.1 Picea mariana | reverse complement strand
GCTCTCTTCTTACTTAGCTTTTTGGCCTTCTTTCCAGTGAGCTTCATCTTGGTATTCCTTTTTCCATTTTGATTCTTATCTGCATTTGGCATAGTTATTTCGCGTTGTGGAGATTCTTTCCTAAGATTCGAGGGTGATACTTCCTCTTTATCTGGGATAGGTACTTCAATCTTTTGTGGGTCTTCTAGTGTTCTTGCAACTTCGAAATCTGGGTCTCTGGTGTTAAATAGCTTCGATATGTTCTTTTGTTCTTTAATCAAGTGTGCAATCCTTCTAGTCATGAAATCCTTTAACTCTTGCTTCTTTTGCTCTAAAACTTCTTCTTCTTCCTTCCTTCTAGCCTGATCTCTTTCAATCCAAGGTTTTCCTAGTAACATGGTAAATGGGGCGTTGTTCTCAATAAATTTAACAATCTCGAAATCCTCCTCTGTTGAAGTCCCATTGGCATTCATAGGTTTCTGGGTGAGCTTTCCACATAGGTTTATCAGCTTTCCTTTGAATAGTCCAATTCCTCCTAATGAAGGAATCATAGTAGGCCTTCCTATAGCTTCCCAAGTTCTTTCTGTCATGATATTCACCTGCGTTTCCTCATCTAGAACACAGTCAATGTCGAAGTCTCCTATTCTTACTTCAATACATTCTTTTTCTTTGAAGACCTCTGATAAACTGATATGTCAGTGATCATGAAAGGTTTCTTTCATCTGTAGCAATACTTTCTCTGATTATTTCTGGGGTTCTGCCATAATTGTAGTTTTTGGATCTGCCTTAGGGTTTTCTTGTCTCATGTTCATTCCTTCAAGCTTAGAAATCATTCTAGGGCAATCCAATACTTCATGTTCCATAGCTTTGCAACAAAGACAACTTGGTCTTCTCCCAGGGCATTCCTTAGCAAGATGTCCTGGTTTTCTGCAACTATAACAGAGGGTTAATCCTCTCTTTCTTTTAAATGATCCCCAACTATATAATATATAAGATGATTAGTCAATTGGATTTAGTTTGAGTGGTTGGGAGGAATGATTTTTATTCTTCTCACCCAGATTCAATTCCTGCAAGTGATATGTTGACCTTTTAATGAGTATATTATTGTTATCCTTGTTGTTGACCGATCTTATACCATGAAGATTCTACTCATAAGTGTTTTCCAAACATTGTAACCTGAAAAAAACAATTGAAATGATTCATATTCCATTGTTTACCTAGAAAAAAGCAATTGAGATGATTCATATTCCATTGGTTTAAGGACTAGTATTTGGTTATAGAACAAATGGATACAAGTGAAAATTAACATTAAACATTGTTGAGATATAAATAGTTATATTGTAAAATTTTATATTTTTCATTTCATTACTGAGAATTTAGAATTTATGATTTATCAAATTCTTCTTGTTGGTTAAATATATTGCGTTGAGAATTTATTTATAAATCATATATTTACTTTATATATATATTGTGTTGAGAATTTATTTATAAACCGTATATTTACTTTTTATATATATTGTGTTGAGAATTTATTTATAAATCGTATATTTACTTTATATAGAATTTATGATTTATATTCTTCTTGTTGGTTGAATATATTGTGTTGAGAATTTATTTATAAATCGTATATTTACTTTATATGGATGCATTGTTTTAACTAAACCTATAAGATTGGATCATTTATTTATTTATTTTAATTATTTATATTTTTTAATAAATAATTTCTTTTTAAAATTGGAAAAAACTTAAAATCTTAGATAATTAGATAACTTAAATTTACTCTTATTCATAATTTAGGTAAGTAAACTCCCACCGAATTATGAACCAAATATAAATAAATAATTTCTTTTTAAAATTGGAAAAATTTTAAATCTTAGATAATTAGATAACTTAAATTTACTCTTATTCATAATTTAGGTAAGTAAACTCCCACCTAATTATGAACCAAATATACTTGAAGTTATTTTTGAATTTATAAAATTATTTATCATAATGTTTCTCATATTATATTAATAATATAAGATAGCACAGTGTTAAATTGTGATTATAAATAATATGAATTTGGAAAAGTTGTAAGTTTTTATATATTTATATTAAAATTTTATAAATATCATGTTTAAATAATAAAATTATGTATTTTTTTAATATTTTTTTAAATTGAAACTGAGAAACTTATATAATGTATGACTAAGCAACAAAATATATAAGTAATTGTTCTGAGTTTGACAACTTTCCAAAACTTCAAAGAAAAATTTACACAAATTTATAGATGTTACATTTTAATGATTTTTGTTATAAAACTTGCTGGTATATAACTTAAACAAAAAATTTAATATTCTAGTTGATTCAATAAACAATGAAATTATCGGAAAACATGATGACCGGTTTCTTCTTCCTACCCATGGTTGGTAGGAAGAGAATTATGATTCTCAAGATCCATACCCTCCAACATATGATGCTTTGTGTCTTCTTCCTTTAGCTCCACCTTAACTAAATTTGTAGACATTCTATGATTAGAGGTTGTTGATTGCAAATATTTACTCAATTTGATAACCTTATTCCTTATCATGTTGCATTCAACCTTCAATTCATCAACTTTCTACTTCTGTTGGACAAAGGTATTCATGATTATAGTAGTCTGGGAAGTGCACTGATGTTAATTCTGATGTAACTTGGATGTCACTAAAAATATATAGGTTCTTTTACACTGTATTAACTCCTCATGTTTCTCAAATTCCTTTTGAATTCACGTGCTTCCCTATAATCCATGTAGATAGAAGGCCATAGAAAATACCAAAACTTGTGTGATCCTTCCCAGGGCTCAATCCAGTGCATAGGGAAACTATCCCCAGGGAATCCTTGTTTCCAGATGGCAAAGGGGGACCCCCTTTTCCACTAAAACCAAAGCAGATATTTGAACCAAATCTTTCCAAGACTAAGAAGTTCAAAAACTAAAAGAACAAGGCTTGGAGTAGACCGAAGATATTTCTCCTAGAAGAGGAATCCCAAGGCATAGAAGAAAACCAAAGAAATTGATGAGTCTATGTCGACAAGACTTCAAAAGAACTGAAAATCCTAAAGGCATACCAAGCACCCAATACAAACCACACACAAAATGCATCTAATCACCAAGAGCCAATGCCAAGAAATAAAATCGCCTTTCTCACACCTTGAAGCAAACTCTAATAGGTTGAAATTCCAAAGAAATAACCAAATATTTAGAGAGAGTCTTACCAGGGTTGGAAGAACTATATTTAACCCTTCATCCCCATAAACGTCTTCCTCTTGACGATTCATAATCCTACCTTTTCAAAGAAACCCTTCAACAATGGGTTCAAATGATTGAGCAAACTTAACTTCATGCATGTGAATGGAGGAAATGACCATCCTTTCATATCCAAGTTCCTTACATGAGATATGTTGGCGGATTTTAATTGGCAAGTGGCGATTAATTACCATAACAAGTGTCCTCACCTTCATAACTTTGGATTGTTAAGGAATTGGGTGGAAGATCCACCCTTGTTTTTTCCAATTGATACCAGACTTATAGGTGCTTTATTAGCCAAAGTATACTTTGGATTGTTAAGGAATTGGGTGGAAGATCCACCCTTGTTTTTTCCAAATGACACTAGACTTATAGGTGTTTTTTAATCCAAAGTATCATCATGTTGATTATGCTCTTAAAAAACTTGGTAAAACGACATCTCATGTAAGACATCTGTCTCCTTTTGAACTCGATCTATGATTGAAGCTAGTTCACTATCAGATGGGATTTTCTTTGAGACCATTAAGTTGATAATTGTACTTGAATCCCCTATGATAAATAAGGAATACATTATGGCTTATTTTGCAAGGAGGATACCTTGATAGAGATCATGAGATTCTCCTTAATTGTTTGTTGTCCTTTCAAAACCCCAAGCAAATGATTTTTTTGTATTTCACACAAGGTCCAATATGATCCCGTACACCTACCACCCGTAATAAAACTATGTAATTTTTTTTTTTTGCAAGTAAGTATTCTATAAAAAACCTTTCAGAATAAAAAAATACAACATCGACATTCTGAGGATTGTAGTTACTGAATTTCCCCGCGGGGAAACCAATTCAGCCAACCTCTCAGGTCCAGAACCATTGTTTCATAAAACCAATCATATAACATCATTAAGCACCTAGAGTGGAATCGCCCTGTGGGGAAACTGATTCACCCAAGCTTCTAGACCCTCTAGGACCGACATAAGATAATCATAATAGATTATAATTGAAAAGACAAGTGGCAAATTATAAAAAAAACAACCTCCAGGCCATGCAATCTGACACCTGTGCAGCGCAAGTTAGGGTGTGTAGCGTGGCGTTGTATCCAAGGTGGGTGCCTGGAGCATTGGAGCCAAGTCCGGTGTTGTGTCCTCCACTGAAGACTTGTGTGAAGCCAAGTTTGGTGATGCGTCATCCACTAGAGACCTGTTCGGAGCTGGGACCAGTATTGTCTCTGCGTCCCTTGGTGCATTTGGTGACGCTTCTGATGGGTGGCACGAACCGTGTAAAGAGGAGAGCATCTGCAGGATTGGTGTCCCCTTTCTGTTGAAGACTTCCAGTCGAAAGTGAAGTTCATCCACCTCTTTGCACACCTTGAACACCAGTCCTTGCAGAATTGCAAGGTCGTCTTGTACCTTTGTGTAGGTAGCACAGTCTGAGCAGGAGTGGGGTTGCTCCTGATGCTTCTCATGGCAGCCGAAGAAACCTTCACGTAGAGATTGGACCAATGGAGATTGCACTGGCGAAGGTGTATGAGCATAGTTCTTGGGTGAATTGGGAGGGACGACTAGGGTGGGTTGCGAAGAGGAGGCCAAGTCTGGTATCATCCTTGGGTTGAAACCCAGTGAGTTCCCCAGGAGGTTGAACCATTCAACTCTACACGCATAGGGCGAGGAGAGAGGTGGGTTCAACCAAGCCGAACTGCATTTGGACTTCCCACACAGTCTCAGCATGGTTGGAGCAGAGCAAAGGTAAGCAGGCACAAGGAAATGGCGAGGATGGTCGATGAGCACCAGAGGAGGGCGCATACCAGAGGATGGCTCTGACAGAACATAATAGAGATGGATACGACATTGGTGAGCTTCATGGTACGAATACCACTGAGAGGGGAGGATGCACACGTGCAGAGGTGACCAGAGTAATGGCAGATCCATCGAACGAACGGGAGGCCAGAGCAGAGTGCACTAGGATTAATGGCGCTCTGGTAGCAACGAATTAGCTTTAAGTTCATGGTGTAGGAGGTAGGGAGGAGCATGCACTTGTCACGTGGTTGTTGTCGCGTTGGCAGTCGCCATTCCCATCCTCGCAACACCTTTCCTGCACTAACACCCCATCCAGAGAATAAAACTATATAATATTAATGAAGTATGAAGATCATAATTTAAACAAAAATTGTAACTATAACATTTTTATAAAATAATTAAATTTTAAAAAAATATATTTTAAATAATATAAAATATTTATTTTAAAAATTTTAATTAATAATATTAAAATTTAAATTTTCAACATTAAAAATCATATTAATCCTTTACAACTTTTTTATTCTTTAAATTATTTACTTATAATTTCATATATATAAATTTTAATAATTTCAAAAAAATATTTATTAAACACTCATTAATTTATTGCACATACTTGGAAAAGGAAGCCATTCACCTCTTCACCGAGGTATCAATTCAAATCTTCATACTTTGAAAAGATGTTAAGAACTTAATAAACAAAGATATTCCTTATATGGACAATCTAAGTTTATATTTAGTGATAAGTTGGTATATGCGTGAGGACAAAAGCTATGTGATTTATTCATATATATATATATGAATGAATAAATCACATAGCTTTTGTTCTCAGGCTAGAATCATAGAGATGAACCAATATTTTTATTTTTTTATTAATTTAATAATTAATATAGAAATTTTGTTAAAAACATATATGTGGTTTTAAAAAATAATATTTATAATAAATAATATTATTGTTATTAAAATAATATTTATAATAAATAATATTATTGTTATTAAAATAGAGTTGAAGATCAATTTTTATTTTTTTTAAATGCATTCAAATAATATTTTTTAAGATAAAATTTTCAATCAAAGTTAACCACCATCATCATACTATCACTCAAATATAAATACAAATTGAAATAAAAATATCTTTATAAATAAAATAAATAAAAATTTAATATATATATCTAATATTAAACTAAAAAAAATATTAAAATAAAAACACTATGAATATGAATATAATGTTTACATATAAATATTTTAAAATTAATCAAAATAATATTTTTTCATATTCATATCTATATAAATTGCGAGTTTTAAGAAATTTCACATTACAATCATTATATAATAATATTCAATCTGGTTTTAGCAATTTTCGCACATATATATGGAAAGGAACAAATCTCGTTTTAGCAATTTTCTCACATATATAGGGAGAGGAACAATATTGTAAATAGTCTTGGAAAGTGGAACTTGGTGGGTTTCTGATTATGCTAATGTCAGAGACTCTAAATCTATTTGTTTCTTCACTTTCCTACTTTTTCATGTATAAAATTATGAATAGATAAATAATAAGACTTTCTTTAAAAAAAAAATTGAGATAATGAAAAAAAACTTTCATTTGAAATTGTTAAAAGAAATTTAGTTAATATAAAATTATAGTTTATAAAGCAAGGTAGATGATCTTTTATAAAACTATCATAAGTTATAACAACTATTTTGAATGCTCCAAGCATCTCATGTATTGTTATAGTTTTTTTCTTTAAATTTTTTTTATAACTTTTTCTAAATTAAGTGAGATTACAATCCATTTAAATTTATTTTAAACAATAAAAAAATTAATTTCAAAAAAATAAATCATATTAAAATAAATCATATTAATATAATATAATTTTAAAATAAAAAGTAATATATTGAATTATATATATATGAATATGAATATAAAAGTTTATATTTTTTCCTATTAGCATGCACTTAAGTAACAATGTAAATTTATAACTCAATTCCAATTTAAGTGTTTGTTATAAGTTAAAAGTCAATTTCAATTTAGGTATATGTTTTGGTTTTATATGTTTGACATGTTAAGTTGGAAGTGGCCTAAACTTTTTCTCGATTAAAATGTTTTGATTTAATATTTTTCAGAAGTTTCTTCTTTTCGGTCATAGATATATTTACTTTTTTCTTTTTCTTTTTGAGTATGGTTTGAGTTTTACAGTGTTTTATTAGTCTCTGCCGAAGGTTAGGACTTAGCAATCGATTCATTGTTGACCGCTTATTAGTTTTCCTTTGACTATTATTATTTTTGTTCTTTCCAAAGTTATACATAATCAAAATGAAATATTTATTTTTCTGTAATAAATAAATTTCTTTTATAAAAAGGTAATTGGCGAACAAATTCCACTTTTTATTGTCGAGATGCATTTTTTCCATATTATAACCTAAGTTGATAGGCTCTGCTAGCATAATAATATGCATTTTTTTCGTTATGCTAAATAACCTAATTTTAGCAATAATATTGAAGGCTGCAGCACGCAACTTCCGTGATTCAAATTCAAATCTCTGCCTTCTCACAATGTACCTGGAAAGAACACAAGAATCAAACCCTAATACCTCATTTTTCCAATTTTCATGGCCAAAATAACAATGCACACCCGAAAATCCAACATACCCAAAAGCACAAAATTAAGGCACTGGCTTTTCCCCATTAAAACACCACCAAATTTCGGCCTTATAAACCCACTACTCGAATCAAAACCGCCACGCCCAACACAGTAGAAAAATATAATAATAAAGAAACAAATCTACTGCTGCAACATAGAACAAACACGGTTTAATGTACTCACCTGAATTCTGGTTTACTACTCCAATGGGGGAAGGAGGCCCCCGAATGATTTATTCAAATATAAGAAAAATATCTCAGAAACCCTCTGTGCCTTAAAAACATACAGTCGTTTCCCGTATTTCCACGTGATCGTTTGCCACGATCTCCGCGAAAAGATGGGACTAAGACTGGTGATGTTGTATGGAATACTCCATCTACACCCTCCATGACTGCATCGAAACTTCCCTCTTCTACAAATCTTCTCTCACGATGTTCAGACACTCATTCGCACCTGGTAGATCCCATAGATAACTAAACTTCCCCACATTATCTGGCCACACTCACAGATTCCAAGTGCTCATATAAATCACCACATAAACCAGAAGAAATTTTGGTTGGTGGTTGACAATTATCTTGTTATAATTCCATAAGCATCTAAATGTAAGGTATAAACATAATACCTAGATTGCGAACGATAGTGCCAACTCTGTAGATTTTCTGAAGAAGATTATGAATGAGATAATTATCTATGAATCATGTGCCTCCTTTCACGCATGCCTCACTCATATTTTGAGGTTGAAGGAAAGCTTGGGAAATGCAGATATCACAACGAAGATATATGACTTTGAACAATATGATTGCAACAAGCCACAATTCTTTGAAGTAGAAGTTGTTGAAATTAAAGGTTTTTTAAATCCGCTGCAATGTAGCTTGTTCCCTTATATCTTTAATATCTTAAGTGGCCATATTTTTCAAATTTCCAACCACTTGGCCAGTGGTAACATCCAGATGTTATACATCGATAAAACCCACGTCTTCCAAGAATGTTTCAAATGTTGATCAGTGGTAGGTTCCTAGTGGGGCCGACATCTGATAAATCGATTAGGGAAGAACATATGCATGTCTGTCAGTGTGTAGGATGTTTCCATCAACATTTGACTGGGTTCATGGACCTCATATGGCAGGCGGTCTTGGTGATGGACATGTGTTGGGGTAAGTTTTCTCTACAATGGGTCGTTCTAATCCCAAATCTTGTCCAGGTTCATGGGCCTCGTGTCATAGGATGTGTCTATCGATAGTTCCAATGACGTGGAAATAATGTTCAAAGTGATACTAAATATTCTCAACAAACATTTTATTAACTTATTTTCCACTTATTTCTACCCGAAGAAAATCCCTTCTGTATCTGATATATCCTTGTTGTAATTTGCTTTCTCATCAGGTTGTTTGGCTTTGAATAGTACCTTGAAGATTCCAGTTTAGTTTTTTGAATGCCTACTCGGGATCCTTACTTAAAGTAATAATCCTTCAATAATCTCGCTTACCTTCACTAAGAGCTCGCAATTATAATCATTAGAGGAATGGCAGGCAGGGTGGGGCCACAACCCCACGATACTATAATTGGCACATGCAGATGTGGATGAGTGAAGTTGAGCCTAAGCAACAGCCCCGAGATGTGTCGGGCCTGAGTGCATAAGAGCTGTAAAACATAAAGGTCTTCATGTGGACCAAAAAAAGGTAATCCCAATGATAGTAGTGCCCCAATACCAAGGGAAAAAAGAAACATCTTAATACCCAAACATAAGGAATAAGTTACAATTCTTTAATCTACACTCACTGCTTCATCCAATGCATTATTTAGTTGAATAAGGGATAAATGGCTCATGGCTCATGAGGGTGGAAAATAGAAAAGGCAGGTTGGTAAGAGTAGATCGTATAGAAGTAAAGCAAGGTAGGGTAAAGGTTAATAGAATAGTGGGAAGGTCTATATAAAAATTGCTTTTCGATGGCCTGGATATCGAACGAAGTAGAACCTTAAGAAATTCATTAGGTCCTCTCCTGGACACGGTGTATTGAGAAGTGGTGGGAACATACAACTTCTTCCTGGTCACAAAGAGTTGGTCACGTCTTGGAGCTTCAAGCACGGAGTATTGACTTTTGGATCGCAAATATTACACTTTCTTTGTTTTGTCTTTCAATTCAATGTCTCTAGCTACTTTACCCCAGATCTCCAATGATACGAAGTGCGGTGGGAACAATGAACAATAACAATAGGGAAAGAAGTTGGGAACATGAAAAAGAAGGAGGTCAAAAATGACAGACACGGTCCCAATTATTCGTCTCGATCATTCGCATTCGCCCGTGAACCAGTACCCTTTACTCATGCACACTTTACAAATTTATTCTGTTACATTAAATTTGCATTAAAAATTTTTAGCATGGATATTTTATATTCAATATATTCCAAAGGTATAGGTGTGAGAAAATTAGACATGAAGCACCAAGAAATTCCGGTGCAGAGAATTATCTTAATTGCTATTGCAACTTGAATATTACAGAATCTAAGGTAGATCACGAGAATATATATAATATGTGAAACCTTACACTATCATTGGACACATCAGATTTAAATGCTGATCAAAATCGATAATAAACAGAACTACTTTGGAAAGAGAACCTAGGACTGTATTTTCTAGAGTTTGTAGCTACATTATAGATGAGCAATTAATATTATGAAACTAGAGAAGAATTTCATACAAACTTACCGTTCCAAACATCTATGGAAACTCATTGTATTTAGCGAATTCATAATTTCCATTCAAAACATCTATGAAAACTCATTGTATTTAGCGAATTATTAATTTCCATTCAAAACATCTATGAAAACTCATTGTATTTATAATGAAGCACTGTTGATTATTAATTATTAAAGGAAATAGAAACAAATATACCATTAGTGAGAATAAGATAATGTCTATTTAAAGTAAGAAATAGATAAATATATAAATTGTTTTAACAAGTTTAGAAATAAATATATCATTTGTAAGAATAAGATTATGTCTATTTAAATAAGATTATGTCTATTTAAAGTAAGAAATAGATAAATATATAAATTGTTTTAACAAGTTTAGTGTATTGCCAACTAACAAACAACCTGTAAATTGAATACTATTGCGTAAATTGAATATTACTACATGTAAAAAGTGTTTTCAATGTTTCGTTGATCTATGCCACTACGCTAGTCAATTGGGAAACTCGATAGGTACTACACCTCCTTGACAACTCCCAAATTCATTTCCTACTGGACAGAAGGCAGATTGGTGTTAAATCTGCAGAACTTGGGGCCATGAACCTACTCATTGTCCGATGTTGTATATTAATTTAAGGGTCTCCTCAACCCATCCTATTTCTGATCAATTTTGAAATGAATTTGGGATGAATATGGCCAGAATTCAGGAGATATTGCAGTTTCCATTCTTTTTTCAGCATCTTCACAACAATTTATGTTTTTAGACCCTTCTAATTTGGTGGGTTCATCCATAGACCTCATATAGGAATATTGAATGGTTAGGGTATATCTTTCCTCCTTCCTCTCACAAAAGGTGAGAGATGCATCCACGCTCCTCCTAAGCCAAGTAAGTATCCTCCTTCACAAGTGAGTATCCTTCACAAGAATGCTTGAATGGTTTCCAAATCATTGGAAATTTGATGACACAACTGGAGGAGCAGAGAAATATTAGAAAAAATGGCAAGAAGCCCATGGCTAACTCCTGCAACTTGGAATAAACATATCATACAAATCTCACTTTGAAGGCAGTAGTATTTTCTATTTTCAAACTTTCCCCAGTAGGGACTACATTGCTATGCAACACTTGTTTATTTAGGTATGATTCGAGTTTTACAGTGTTTTATTTAAGAATAGATTCTATATTTATATAGAAAATAAAAATGATTATTTATTTTTGGAATAATATGTATAGAGTTTTTATAAATATTGGAAGAACAATAGAATTGTTATTTGCTTGGAGTTTAGGTATTGCTTCTAATAATATAGCAAAATCCCATGTTTTAATGCAATGATTGAGGTTAGCCACTAAATCTAATATTCAATCATTGATTGTGGTTGCAGATTCAAATATTTTCACACATAAAATGGTTTCAAAGATTGTAGGTGTTGATAATATCCTAGAATAAGTGTTATATTGGACTAAAAAAGAGGTGCTTAAATTTTTCAGTATCAAATTCTCTTATGTACTCCGTGAGAACAGCCAAGTTGTGGATTGTTTTTTTAATAAATCCACCCTCCTAAAAGAGGGGGTCATTAGCATCAATGGAAACAAGCATGATCTACCCATTCCATAACATATCGACATGAGCTTTAAGCCACATATCAGAAATTTTAGGTGTCACATGGATCAACGTATGGTAAACCGACCATATTGCATAGGAAATTATGAGAATATATGGGGGTATCCTTGTCATATGCTCACAACCATGTAATCACATGATTATGAACTTTTTAGTGGTGAACACCTTTCTTGCGGTGGGATTAAGAAATACTTACTACAATGCGATGGAAGAAGCTCTGGTATGAAGGAAAGTGAAGAACCCTGGCAATGTATATCTATTTGTGGGGGATATCCTTTATCAATTTATTGTTTATGAATTTTGGTGAACACCCTCCCTTATGTTGATCTATTTTTCTGTTAGGGATAAGAGACAACCTCAAAGGGTACTTTTATGGGGATTCAAAAACACCCTCCTCATTTTTAAAGAGGTGGTGCTCCTCTATTTCTCACTCGGATAATAATTATGTCTAGATTTATAAACAATGGTTTTATCATTCATCACATTAATTCATGTTAAAGAAATTTTTTCCTCACCACTTGCTATAACATTGTATCATATCCATCTCCATATCATTGCAAGACACTGCAATATGTCTAAAGCCAAATGAACAAAAAAAGGAGCAACAAAGATGGTCCTTTTAAAAAAATTTAAATGATTTAGAAACTTTCATATCATAGGGATGTAAAGGAAACTAATTCTCTAGATTTCATGCTCAAATAGAAGTCTGAAACCACAAAATTCATGAGCCCCAAGGTAAATCTTTGTGAGATTTCAAAAATAAGTACAAATTGACTGCTCAATATCAAATAAAATGTGTGCAACAACTCAATGCTGCATAATATTCCTAATATTTAAATGATAGATAGGAAATTCATTTGCCCCAGTGGGTTGGGATGAAGCTCCCAAGGACCATATATCAAGCAGAGGTAACTTAGAAGGAAAAAGAGGCAGTTAGAAATCAACCTTGTATATATACAACATTTCGAATGACAAGATTAGATGATTTGTAGACTGAGAAAGAATGGAAGTGAGGGAAATGATTCAGACAAATGCTTGTACTCACAAAAATGATAGCATATAAGAACCATTGTGGTTTCTTTTTCATTCTTTATATAAGAGGGAGCATCTCGAGCGAAACTGTTGTAACTATTTCTTTGATCTTCAATATTATGCTAGATTAGCAACTACTTTTAATGCACCATTCAACCATTCTTGAATATATTCATGTAACAATGCTAAAGTTATGAAAATATCAATTATTATTAAAGTACCTTTGTAAATTTGAACTTAGTTATTCGTTCCCCCCCATCTGGGACCCACTTTACGCATTCACGGATTTTCTTTTAATAAACCATTTTCAAAAAATAATTTGTTTCCAAGTTAGAAATAGTCACAACTATGTTTTGATTTTTAGGGGACTATAGCTGTAATTTCAACCATGGAAACAATTTCAAGGATATTCTTCACGGCTCTATCTTTCCAATGAACTCTCGTTTTCTCAATTTGGACATAAAGATCAAAAGTTATGGCCTCCAAAAGATAGGAACTCAACAATTGTTGATCTATTCTTCATGTGAATTCTTGGCCCTTGATTTTGTAACTTTGCCCTATTTATCCCACATGCATTGTGGGAGGGTTCTCATATCATGTTTATAAGCAAAATGACATCCCATATTACTTGTGTGTGAATTAGAGAGAGCCATGTAACCTTGCATATCTTGTGTATAGTGTAGTTTTTGGTCGCCACCTCATTGTCTAGTCGTTTGTGTCCAACCCATGCCTTCCAAGTGTTACTCAGAGATAGGTCCACTTCACTGCCACATTTCCAAATGTTAAGGGGTTTCTATGTGTCATGTTTTCATAGGTTGGAGTGTGTATTGAGAGGTGTGCCAAAGAAGGGAAAATAAACAAGGTGTGAGAGAGGAATAAATAAAGATAATAATGAGAAATAAAATCTATGGAGTGAAAATAAACATAGAGGTTGGAGTGTGTATTGAGAGGTGTGACAAAAGAGGGAAAATAAATGAAGTGTGAGAGAGGAATAAATAAAGATAATAATTAAAAATGAAATATACTAAGTGTTTGGTTAAAGAATAGGGAATGTGAAATAAATAAAGATAATAATGAGAATGTGAGCTTGTGGGGAGATAGAGGAATGAGGAACAATAAAAACAAAAATAAAATAATAATGAGGAATAACAAAGATAGAAATAATAAAATGTGGGTGCAATTTGAGGATTGTGGAAATGCGGGTTGCAAGTAATGGAAGGTCTCTCGCATTGTGCATTCATGAAAAATGACTAAGTAAAGGAGGAGTTGGAGAAGGAGTAATTTGGTAAAATGGATAATTAAAAAGGAGGTAAGGTAAGTAATTTGAGGGTAGAGTAACTCTGCATGAAAATAACACTTAGTCAACATTCCAAAATGGAGGGGGGAAATGGTGATATCTTAGGCATATGACCTCTGTTTTTTATTCTGGAAAATGCTTAACAAAGATGACACATAAGGCTATCCAATGAGAGGATGATCACAATAAATTTCCTTTTTCTTGGTATTCCTTTTATTGTTATATTTTTGAAAACATAAATCATCCATGTTGGCCTCACTGAATAAGAACTAAAACATCATAAATTGATTATGAATTCTTAAATACTTGTTGTGTCTTCATGATCAATAGGTAACAATCATCTAGCACTTTCCAAATTTTAAAATTTGGTCTCCACCTGGTCAAGTATGAATATAAATCACTCTAGTTGACGGGTGACAAGAAAATACATCAATACCCTGGCACCCATGACACAGGAGCTCATAATGAATGAGTTTGGTTGTTCGATTGAAAGTTTTGTTGGTTTAATTCTGGTTCAATTTGGGTACTTTTTTGCTCCATTATTTCAAAGTGGTGTGATTGCAAATATGTTTTAGTTTTGGGAAGGAGCAAAGAATTGCACACATTTGGTTTCCTGACATTGGTGGTGTTCAATTCAAATTGCATTATAGGCACTAGGGGCTATATTGGTATTTATTCTTTTATTCCCGGAGGAGTTTTTTTCTTTGGGTTTCCTATGAATGTTTCCATATCCCTTTGGTTGGGTGATTTAGAACCATGTTCTCTTTCTTTTCCATTTTCCACTCTACAGGGACTTGGTGCGGCTCATACAATGGTGTTTACATAAGTGAATAGTACATCTCTTTTCCATTATCTCATCATGAATTATCGGGAACTGAGGGATATTAGGAGGGTTTTAAGGAACTGTGAAGAGTCCGTCCAAGACAACATGAGATCAATTTTTACTGCAACTACAAAAATTCATGAGAATGAGCAATAGGTAGTCACTTAGGTTGCAACAATTATGGGAACACTTTTATTGTAGAAGCATCAAATGACAGTCCTGGAAGCATAATGTAATGTTCTTTGGACCATGGTGATTAACATGAGCAAGGGAGACCATTCATGGGCATCAAATTAGGTCCAATCTGTGAATTCAAAATATGAAAAGCTAAATAAGAAAGAAACAATTCACTAACTTGATTGTGTAATGGAAATTGAGAAGCTAGTTAAGGAACCATACAATGCAACATTGGAATAAGTGATGAGTAGACACACCTTCTGTTAGTTTTTATGATTTGTAATATTAGTAGACTATCTAGTTTGTTTTTTAGAATACATACCACTCAGAAGTACTGGGTAATTTTACCCCTGGACATAATTAGGCTAGGATATTGGCTTATAGATAACACATAATTTTTCAAATAGTGGACATCTTTGGAACATATATGGTTGTACTTATTTTGCAACTTTTCTACAATATTTTTCGATTAATACAATTATCCCCGTTACTGTTTAAAAAAAGAAAGAGTTTTTATTTTAGAATAATTGACATTTTTTCCAAGAAAAAAATCCTACTTTTTATTCAGAGAACTAAAA
>JASDQU010735951.1:27199-37703 GCA_032191745.1 Picea mariana | reverse complement strand
GAAAGATGTGAGAAAAAGTGACTTCTTGAAACAAATATACTATGTCTTTTAACTAGCTCACCAAAGTAAGCAGACCCAAGTTTTCAATATGAATCCACTGTATAACTAATTATGAACCACCCCAGAATCTGTAAATGATTTACATGATTTTAAGAAACACATTTCAATAAAAAAAGTAAATCATCAAACTCACCTGAGTTATGAAATCTCACCCGAGGTAGAGGCAGGGGTGGTTGCAGGACTCACGTGTCTGCATCCTTCGCTGGGACACAGATCTGTGATTATAACACTTAACAAAGCACTTAGCACCGACAATTCATCAATATTTGACCATTATCTACTCCGCAGATAAACAGAGCATCACATCATTCATTCAAATCTGATGTATCTAAGCACTTATCATAGAGAGGTAGACTAGATCTAGCAGATTCAAGCACTAAGCACATTCACATAGTTCAAATCTAACATCCATATACATCAATAGCACAAAGCATAAATAGATCTATCTATCTATATCAAAGAACTTAGCAAGTAAAGACATAAACACATCAACACATCGCACAAAGAATAGAAACACAGCATGTACGTGGTTCATCCCCACCCTGGGGATACGTCCACCAACTCTTCTTCTTTATTATCTTCAGTCGTGCTTCTTACAGGCACATAGCATCAAAATCCTACTTCGAAGAAGACATGAGATATGTGCGCACTCCGCCAGATCCTCCTTCTTCGAGTAGATCTAAGCACTCAGCCTTTCGCGGCCTCTTACAATGACTTTCACTTAGATCTGCAAGTATCACACAGTATGCACAAAGCACTTACAGCTTTTGATCACGTAGATCCAATTCTAGCACTTAGCCACTTGTAACTGCCCCTTTCTTACATTTCCTAGACATCTATTTATACTTTACAAAATAGGCCTAAACATGGGTAAACCCATGGACCGACATCCCCATACCCATTACATAATCCCAAATCCCAAAAAGGACCCAAAAAGGGGCTGAGACCCCGCGATCTTTGATTCATCTTGCACTTTGACTTTGATAGGCTGTCGAAGTCCCAAAATAGGTCAACTTGACCAAGGATATCCCAAAACTTGGTCAAGGGCAAACAGGCCCCCAACACTCACCTGTGACTCATCCTGAGTCACTCTGATCTGGGTAGTTCTGCTTCAAAATCCTCGAGTGTGGCTCGAGATTCTTCGACTTGTTGTTGTGCCACATCCTCCTGTTCAACGAACTCTTGGATGACTGCGTCGTTGACAGGTCCCTCCAAGCGTTGTTCAATTGCAGTGACAACCTGCTCGAGTTCTGCTCCTCGGAATTCAACCTCTGTGAACAATTGGTAAGCCTTATCTTGTACAGGTTGGAGCGTCTAAGTTACTTCCATAACTCTACTATGGATAGTGTGGATTTATTGTTGGGCAGTGCACTGCTCTTGCGATCATTTCATTCTTTCCACAGCTAACAGGGGCTTCAACTGTGCCTGTATTGTCTCTGCTTGTTTCTTTGCTTCTTGGAGTTGTGACTATAGTGCCTACAATTTTCGGTTTTCAATGAGTTTCTCATACGTCTGGGCACTGCAATTACTCAGCTGCTTGCATTCCATGGCAATGGCCTTTATCCTTTCAACTGCGCTCCAGGCGGTTGCTTCTCTTTGATCCCTTACATCCTGCGGAGTCTCGGGCACTATGCGAAGCTCTAAGTCTGCTATGCGTTGTTGTAGCTGTTGGATAGCTTCTGCGAGCTACTCTACTTGCTTCGTGACTCGGTCCTTTGCCTTTATTTCTAAGACTTTCACAGAGCGTGCTCTGCTGACTACTTCTTTCACTTCAATTTGCTTTGCAAGCAAATGTTCTTTTCCTTGTTGCATATGTGCTTTTTCTTCATCGAACTTGGCTTGGAGAGCAATCTTTTCTTGTTATGCAGCGTTCCATTGTTCTACGAGTACGCCTTGCACTTGCTTCAAGGCCTGAGTGGCTTGTTTTGTTTCTTCTTGTGCTCGTCGAAGGCGAGCTTCGACTATATAAGCTAGTTGGTGGAGTTGGGCTGGCTCATCTCCCAACTCTGGTTCTCTTGATGGCAGGGGCATGGTGGAGACTGTGTGACTGGACTGAAGGGCCTGTTGTACCCCTTGGAGTTCGACTTGAATTCTATCATACATTTATTCCTGCTTGGCTTCTTGTTTCTCTGCTATTTCCAGTGAATCGTCATTTAGGGCTATGATGATGAAGTCAAAATCATCGGAGGTGAGGATAGTCTGCATCTTGGTCATGGTGGCTTTCGATTTCTTCCAAGAAGAAGATTCGAGGGGGGAAACATTACTCTTCTTAAAGGGGTCAACCTCATCTCTGGCAGGTTTTACTTCGCATGGCTTCTGTTCAGCTTCTACTTCATCATCACCCCCTCAGTCAGGTGACACTGAAGCAGTCTTTCCAGAGATGCGGCTTAAATTTTGGACCTCCTCAGTCTTCTTGGGTGTATTATGTTCTTTATGAGTGTCCTCTGGGATGTCAAGATCATATATCTCTGCAGGGTTGGCGGGGATAAGGAGGTCAGTGGACCATTCCTTAGTGATCTCCTCAAGTTCTTCTTCTGTAAGTTTATAATATGACTGTAGCTGCTCTTTATGTTCATCTGCTCACGATGTAATGTAGATGAAGTGTCGATCTATGTTGAACTTCATTAGGGGTTAGAACCTTTGTAATGTGTTCGGAGACATGCAAGGCTCAACTTTGATGGCTCTCTTTAGTTGGAGGTAATATGTATGAAACACAACATTCAACTGCCACTGTTTGTTCATATCACTTGAATACCAAAGGGTAGCGAAATTTGCAGCAAGCGGTTCGAACGGCTCTATGTCTGGGAAGGTCTCACCTTATGGCATCTCCCAAGATACAAATGCAATGATGATCAGGAGCCATCTGAAATGAAATTCATAAACCTGACCTGTGCTTCTTGGCAATCTAGTTCCAACTGCTTAACTAGGTACTTCGCCCAGTTCATCTGTAGGCCTTCCGTGCACTTCCCTGCGAGGTCAACGACAAAGTCGGTGACCTGTGTAGGTCGGTTCTTCCTTACTAACTTTCCAGCTATCATTTGACATGCTAGGTGCACTGCGCCACTCTGGATGGAAGCTACCTTGTAGCCTCTTGTTCCCTTCTCAACATCTCCATATGTATCCTTGATCTTCTGTGCTAGCGCACGATAGGTCAGGTCCTTGCATACTCAGTCCTATGATCCAGTGGATCAGCGTTGGGTCAACTGTAATACAACGGTCTAGCCATAAATATCCTCCATGGTAACACGACAGTATAATCTTGACATATGCGTTGAATTCCTAGTGTCTTATGAAGCGTGGGATCTTCATGAAATTCAACAAGGTGGACTGCGCGAGGTTCATCGTCCATGACTGAGAGATTATCTTTGAGTTCTTTCCCTTCGTTCTGGTTAGGTACTTGTACGGGGCGAGCATACCATAGATCTTTCGATCTCTGAGGTTGAAGTCGTTGAACTTCAATGCTGTGATCTTATCCTTCTCTACTTGAACTGCGTGTATCCCCTTCGGGAGGTACGCAGTGACCATGGTGTACTCAAAATCTCTTGGAACACTATCACGATTCACCACGCCAGCCAGAGGTGGGATGTAATCAGGTAATATGGTTGGAATTAGCTTCGCGTTTGCTAGTTCGTCTTTGTGCTTGATTCTCTTTTCTGCTGATGGTCAGGATGATCCAGCTCCGCGAGTAGTAGGCAGAGAGGCTTGCAGTCCTCTCGTCGATGACGCTTGTATACCTATAGACATCGACATTACTAATTCATTCATGAGTTCGATGAGAAATTCTTCGACAACTTTATCTGCAACATTGAACTCATCCGACATACACGCTCAGGGTTGGAAATCTTAGGTTCGAGGAGTAACTTAAACACTGCAATGGGATAGAGGACAATCGCGCAATGATCACTGTGTAAAATCAACGAGTCTGTGGGCTTAGATTCACGGTTAGCAAAAGTGTTCTTGGTGCATGGCGCAACGGGATAAATAGATAACTTGGCAATGGATCTCTTGCAATGGGTGAGAAGCCTTCATCAACTATGTTTTGTATGCTACGACACGGTCCAACAGTATGGTGGCGAATCATAAATTCCTTTATACCTGTTCAGAGGGTCAACTTAACAGTTATATCGTTCCCCACGACTATATTGTTTCACCCTGACGAAGTGGCATGTGACGATGTTCTGTTATCCTGGCGAAGCTCCAATTTTGCAAATTTTCCCTCTGTGAAGTTCCCTCTGGAACCTTCTATAACTTTTCGATCTTAGCTCTCTTCTTACTTAGATTTTTGGCCTTCTTTCCAGTGAACTTCGTCTCGATAGTCCTTTTTCCATTTTGATTCTTATCTACGTTTGGCATAGTTATTTCGCGTTGTAGAGATTATTTCCTAAGATTCGAGGGTGATACTTCCTCTTTATTTGGGATAGGTACTTCGATCTTCTATGGGTCTTCTAGTGTTCTTGGAACCTAGACATTCGGGTCTTTGGTGTTAAATAGCTTCGATCTGTTCTTTTTTTCTTTAATCAAGTGTGCGATCCTTCTAGTCATGAAATCCTTTAACTCTTGCTTGTTTTTCTCTAAAACTTCTTCTTCTTCCTTCCTTCTAGCCCGATCTCTTTCAATCCAAGGTTTTCCTAGTAACATGGTAAATGGGGCGTTGTTCTCAATAAATTTAACAATCTCAAAATCCTTCCTCTATTGAAGTTTCATTGACATTCATAGGTATCTGGGTGAGCTTTCCACATAGGTTTATCATCTTTCCTTTGAATAGTCCAATTCCTCCTAATGAAGGAATCATAGCAGGCCTTCCTATAGCTTCCCAAGTTATTTTTGTCATGATATTCACTTGTGTTTTCTCATCTAGAACACAGTCAATGTCGAAGTCTCCTAGTCTTACTTCAATACATTCTTTTTCTTTGAAGACCTCTGATAAACTGATATGTCGATGATCATACAAGGTTTCTTTCATCTGTAGCAATACTTTCTCTGATTATTTCTGGGGTTCTGCCATAATCGTAGTTTATGGATCTGCCTTAGGGTTTTCTTGTCTCATGTTCATTCATTCAAGCTTAGAAATCATTCTAGGGCAATCCAATACTTCATATTCCATAACTTTGCAACAAAGACAACTTGGTCTTCTCCTAGGGCATTCCTTAGCAAGATGTCCTGGTTTTCTGCAACTGTAACAGAGGGTTAATCCTCTCTTTATTTTAAATGATCCCCAGCCTTTCTTGTATTGCGTGCTAGGATCATAGTAGCTAACCTGAAAACATCTCTTTCTAGGATCATACATTCACTTGTTAGCCCAAACATTCTTTCTATGCATAGGTATAACATATCTTTCACTATTCTTATCAGATCTATGCATATCAAACCTTCTTTCATCTATTAGTTCCCTAGTTTTCAAGCTAAGACAAAATCTATCAAACATACCTAGATCCATACTGTTGAAACAAAAATTTCCACTTATCTTACTTCTACAGAGCCCAAAGCTTTCAGATCTAAAACTTTTCACTATTCTTACCTTTATCAGAGCAAAGAGCTTCCAGATCTTACCTCTTTTCTTCAGATCAAACTTCTTTTCTTTAGCACAGAGCTTCTCAAACTAACTAGAGTAATGCACACTAGGGCGACATATCTACGCACAGATCTTTCACAGTTTCAGGTCGGATCTTTGCACAAAGCTTCTCAGTTCCTAGCAATCACAGTTTCAAGTCAGATCTTTGCACAAAGCTTCTTCTTCCTCAGTTCCCAGCAATCATAGTTTTGGTCCTGACAACGGAACCATTTGTTGGCACAGGGGCAGACCGAAGGTTCAATGCTACAACAACGCACCAAAAAAACCCTGACTACCAGGCCTTTCAGCAACACCTGCGAAGCAGATGAAGTCTCACCTGAGGTAGAGGCAGGGGTGGTTGCAGGACTTAGGTGTTTGCAACCTTAGCTGGGACACAGATATTTGATTCTAACACTTAACAGAGCACTTAGCACCGACAGTTCATCAATATTTTACCATTATCTACTCCGCAAATAAACAAAGCATCACATCATTCATTTAGATCTAATGTATCTAAGCACTTATCATAGAGAGGTAGATTAGATCTAGCAGATTCAAGCACTAAGCACATTCACATAGTTCAGATCTAACATCCATATACATCATTAGCACAAAGCATAAACGGATCTATCTATCTATATCAAAGCACTTAGAAATTAAAGACATAAACACATCAACACATCGCAGAAAGCATAGCAACACAACATGTGCGTGGTTCACCCCCACCAAGGGGCTACGTCCACCAACTCTTCTTCTTTATTATCTTCGGTCAAGCTTCTTACAGGCACATAGCATCAAAATCCTACTCCGCAGAAGACATGAGATCTGCGCACACTCCGCCAGATCCTCCTTCTTCGAGTAGATCTAAGCACTCAGCCTCTTACAATGACTTGCACTTAGCTCTGCAAGTCTCACACAATATCCACAAAGCACTTACAACTTTTGATCACGTAGATCCAATTCTAGAACTTAGGCACTTGTAACTTCCCCTTTCTTACATTGCCTAGACATCTATTTATACTTTACAAAATAGGCCTAAACATGGGTAAACCCATGGGACGACATCCCCATACCCATTACATAATCCCAAATCCCAAAAAGGACCCAAAAAGGGGTCGAGATCCCGCAATCTCTGCTTTGTCTTACGCTCCACCTTCGACAGGCTGTCGAAGTCCCAAAATAGGTCAACTTGACCAAGGATCTCCCAAAACTTGGTCAAGGGGCAACAAGTTGGGATTGGTTGACTTATAGCTAGCTCAAAATTTTGGCAAGCAAACCCTGTGGAGGAAGCAATAGGATCAACCAACTCCAAGAATGTGGGAATCAAGTTTGGGTTTGGCTATTGGCTATGGGTAATGACCCTCCTAGTTAGTATCTTACTCTGTTTCCTCAAGTTTGTGATCTATGTGTTGTTCTAGTTTGCAATTTCGAATGAGGATTGGTCTGTGAAGGAATTGGGATCTCTGGTAGATAGGGGTGGATTTTTGGGAGACAACCTAGCAACCTCATTAAATCATCCCACAACTCCTTGATTCCCCCCTAATATGCATCTCATTCAAATATGTCTAGTGTTGTCTCTAGTCACCGTCATACACAAGTTCATTGAGATCCCAAGAATTGAGTTCTTTGTGGTTACTAGGTTTGTATCTTCTGGGTTTGTCTCCCTCTGGTCTTCTCTTTTGTGGCTTTGGTTCCTCTAGAGAATCTCTAGGGTGGGGCTTAGAAACTGTGTAGACTTTGGGGGAAAACCCATCTCCCAACTCTCAAGGGATTGATCATTATTCTGGAAGCAAGCCCACCTCACTCATTGGTTCTCTCCCTTCAGAGGCATCTGTCTAGGCCTATTTCTCTGTATCTACCACTTTTTATGTACCTTTGAGGTATAATTTTATGTTAAAAATTCATTTATGAATATATAATATATAAGATGATTAGTCAATTGGATTTAGTTTGAGTGGTTGGGAGGAATGATTTTGATCCTTTTCACCCAGATTCAATTCCTGCAAGTGATATGCTGACCTTTTAACGAGTATATTATTGTTATCCTTGTTGTTGACCGGTCTTATACCATGAAGATTCTACTCATAAGTGTTTTCTGAACATTGTAACCTGAAAAAAACCATTGAAATGATTCATATTCCCTTAGTTACCGAGAAAAAAACAATTGAGATGATTCATATTCCATTGGTTTAAGGACTAGTATTTGGTTATAGATCAAATCGATACAAGTGAAAATTAACAATAAACATTGTTGAGATATAAATAGTTATATTGTAAAATTTTATATTTTTCATTTCATTACCGAGAATTTAGAATTTATGATTTATCAAATTCTTCTTGTTGGTTAAATATATTGTGTTGAGAATTTATTTATAAATCGTATATTTACTTTATCAAATTCTTCTTGTTGGTGGAATATATTGTGTTGAGAATTTATTTATAAATCGTATATTTACTTTTTATATGGATGCATTGTTTTAACTAAACTTATAAAATTGGATCATTTATGTTTTTTAATAAATGATTTCTTTTTAAAATTGGAAAAACTTAAAATCTTAGATAATTGGATAACTTAAATTTACTCTTATTCATAATTTAGGGAACTAAACTCCCACCGAATTATGAACCAAATATACTTGAGGTTGCTTTTGAATTTATAAAATTATTTATCATAATGTTTCTCATATTATATTTACTAATATAAGATAACATAGTATTAATATAAGATAACATAGTATTAAATTGTGATTATAAATAATATGAATTTGGAAAAGTTGTAAGTTTTTATATATTTATATTAAAATTTTATAAAGATCATGTTTAAATAATAAAATTATGTTATTTTTTAAATATTTTTTTTAAATTGAAACTAAGAAACTTATATTATAAAATTTATATAATGTATGACTAAGCAACAAAATATATAAGTAATTGTTCTGAGTTTGACAACTTTCCAAAACTTCAAAGAAAAACTTACAAAAATTTACAGATGTTACATCTTGATGATTTTTGTTATAAAACTTGCAGGTATATAACTTAAAGAAAAATTTTAATATTCTAGTTAATTCAATAAACAATGAAATTATCGAAAAACATGATGACCAGTTTCTTCTTCCTACCCATGGTTGGTAGGAAGAGAATTATGATTCTCAAGATCCACACCCTCCAACATATGATGCTTTGTGTCTTCTTCCTTTAGCTCCACATTAACTAAATTTGTAGACATTCTATGATTAGAGGTTGTTCATTGCAAATATTTACTCAATTTGATAACCTTGTTCCTTATCATGTTGCATTCAACCTTCAATTCATTAAATTTGTACTTCTGTTGGACAAAGGTATTCATGATTATAGTAGTCTGGGAAGTGCATTGATGTTAATTCTGATGTAACTTGGATGTCACTAAAAATATAGAGGTTCTTTTACACTGTATTAACTCCTCATGTTTCTCAAATTCCTTCTGAATTCACGTGCTTCCCTATAATCCATGTAGATAGAATGCCATAGAAAATACCAAAACTTGTGTGATCCTTCCCAGGGCTCAATCCAGTGCATAGGGAAAATATCCCCAGGGAATTCTTATTTCCATATGGCAAAGGGGGACCCCCTTTTCCACTAAAACCAAAGCAGATATCTGAACCAAATCTTTCCAAGACTAAGAAGTTCAAAAACTAAAAGAACAAGGCTTGGAGTAGACCGAAGATATTTCTCCTAGAAGAGGAATCCCAAGGCACAGAAGGAAACCAAAGAAATTGATGAGTCTATGCCGACAAGACTTCAAAAGAACTAAAAATCCTAAAGGCATACCAAAGCATACATAACCAAGAACCCAATACAAACCACACACAAAATGCATCTAATCACCAAGAGTCAATGCCAAGAAATAAAATCGCCTTTCTCACACCTTGAAACAAACTCTAATAGGTTGAAATTCCAAAGAAATAACCAAATATTTAGAGAGAGTCTTACCCGGGTTGGACGAACTATCTTTAACCCTTCATCCCCATAAACGTCTTCCTCTTGATGATTCATAATCCTACCTTTTCAAAGAAACCCTTCAACAATGGGTTCAAATGATTGAGAAAACTTAACTTCATGCATGTGAATGGAGGAAATGACCATCCTTTCATTTCCAAGTTCCTTACATGAGATATGTTGGCGGATTTTAATTGGAAAGTGGTGATTAATTACCATAACAAGCATCCTCACCTTCATAACTTTGGATTGTTAAGGAATTGGGTGGAAGATCCACCCTTGTTTTTTCCAAATGACACTAGACTTATAGGTTTTTTTTTATCCAAAGTATCATCATGTTGATTATACTCTTAAAAAACTTGGTAAAACGACATCTTGTGTAAGACATCTGTCTCCTTTTGAACTCGATCTATGATTGAAGCTAGTTCACTATCAGATGGGATTTTCTTTGAGACCATTAAGTTGATAATTGTACTTGAATCCCCTATGATGAATAAGGAATACATTATGGCTTCTTTTGCAAGGAGGATACCTTGATAGATATCATGAGATTCTCCTTAATTGTTTGTTGTCCTTTCAAAACCCCAAGCAAATGATTTTTTTGTATTTCACACAAGGTCCAATATGATCCCATACACCTGCCACCCGTAATAAAACTATGTAATATTTTTTTTTTGTAAGTAAGTATTCTATAAAAAACCTTTCAGAATAAAAAATTACAACATCGACATTCTGAGGACTATAGTTACTGAATTTCCCCATGGGGAAACCAATTCAGCCAGCCTCTCAGGTCCAGAACCATTGTTTCATAAAACTAGTCATATAACATCATTAAGCACCTAGAGTGGAATCACCCTGTGGGGAAACTAATTCACCTAGGCTTCTAGACCCTCTAGGACCAACATAAGATAATCATAA
>JASDQU010735950.1:211411-245557 GCA_032191745.1 Picea mariana | reverse complement strand
TCTTCAGGGCCTACATGTACAATTCACTTTGTCATCTTCAAAAATTCATTTCTCCTCAACCATGAGGATCCACGTGACGTGCCACATACCACCGGAAAGAGCATGATGTATACTATCCATCCATGGGTGTTGTATCTTCATTTTCATTTTCCTTCATGTTCAAATAACTTCATCAATCTTCTGGTCCAAAACCCATGACTAGGGTTGACATCAATGACAACAACCAATCTTCCAACAGTTCCTTCCAGAGTGTGTTTCTTCCTTCAAATGAAGATCTCTTGGAATCCATGACCGATTTTTGTCCCTTGACATGGTGTCCTTCTGGAGCATTGTCCTCTTGGAAGCCATGATCAAGAAGAGTTTGTTGAGCATGGTTTTTTGATTTCAAGCTCATTAAAAAATGACACCAGACTTGAGCATGGTTTTCTGATTTCAAGCTCGTTAAAAAATGAAACCAGATGTGAGGATAGTTTTGTGTCTCTGTAGCAACCTCATTAAAAAATGAAACAGAGCTTATGAGCATAGTTCTTGTTTCTGTGTCAAGCTCGTTAAAAAATGAAACAGAGGTCTAGGGATTGAACCTGGATTCTCGAGCATAGTTCTTCTCCTGTGTCAAGATCATTAAAAAATGAAACAACTTCCCCCGCTCTGTTTGATTCAAGTCCTTCGTCTAGTATTTGAAGCTTCATTTCATCTGCCTTTGCAGTTGGAAGAAACGAAGCTTGGGGGGCAATGCTTTCAGCAACTAGACTTCATGTTGAAGTTATGTCGCTAGCTTCTTAAGTTGGGGGCTAAGTACAAACCATCCATGTGTTATGCGTTGGGAAGTCCAAGCATAGTTTTCTATGGTTCAAGCTTGTGTAAAAATGAAACCACCTACCTCAAGCATAGTTTCCTCTGGTTCAAGCTTGTGTAAAAATGAAACCAGGTTCAAGCATAGTTTTGTCTAGTTTCAAGCTTGTGCGAAAATAAAATCTATCCCAAGAATAGTTTTGTTTTTGTTTTAAATCTTGAGTAAAAATGAAAACAATCATGAGATTAGTCTTTGTTCTTTCTCATGCTCGTAAATACATGAGAATAAGTTACCGATCTTAGTCTTTGTTCTTTCTCGTGCTCGCAAATACGTGAGAATGTAACCAAGTATACTTTTATCACTTTTTCAGACTCGTAAAGGTTATACGAAAAAGGAACCCCCTGGAGTTCCCTTTAAGCTCTTTTCAGACTCTCTAAACATGAAAAGATTGTCGAGCAATCTTGTTCTTTTCACGCTCGTTAAAGTATTAGAAAGTGGGTCTGTTGAGCAATAGTTTATCTCTTTTTCGGTCTCTTCAAACTAACTTACAAAAAAGGAACTGAGAGAGTTCTCTTTAAGTGTTTTTCAGACTCTCTAAACATGAAAAACCCCCGAATTTTCTCTCTTTGGACTCGTAAAACAAACATCGAAAGGCCCATATGGGACCAAACCACTCCTTCCTAAGGTTCGTTAAACATACTCCGAAGGACTCATCCGAAGGATGAGATTACAGTTCAATCATATGCTATCCTCCTCAATCTTGTGTAAAAATAAATAGGTACTCGCCAGAAATGGTGGGGGGAAATTGGGAAAGAAATGTATCTAAACTTGTATTCTATGGAAGAGTCACCTTTGAACATGACACCCTTTCACTCACTTTGTGTCTAGGTTGGAAAATTCACTTGTCTCTTGATCATACTCCTTTATAAGATTAGAAATTGGTCTATGGTTTCTATTGTTGAGTCAGTGTTTCCAAGACAGTTGTCTTGTCGTCAATATGTTCAAAGACAAGTTCAACCTGGAAAGCCTTCTATTGTGTCGACCATTTCTGTAGTCCTTAAGCCTTCTATTGTGTCGGCAATTCCTGAGTCAGTCCTGAATCACTTGTTACTCTGATCTAATTCAAATCTTGTTACTCATTTCATGTCATTGATGGGGGATACATTAAGGCCCTCATGTGACGAGTCTTTTCTTGTCGACTTCAACTCATTATCCAGGAATTTGATCCGGATTATTTTCGGCACGAAATGAGAGCGGAGATATAATAAAGAAATGCACAGAGATATCGCAAATATTCAATAATATAAAAGAAATCTATCAGAGATGCAACCATAAACACAGATATACAGTAATACACAATTTCTATTAATGAAATAAATGTACAGAGACTGTAAAAATACAAAGTGAAAGACACGCTAGATTGGTGGCAGCTTATCTCTGAGAAGAGATGTGATGGCTACTTGCATTCGTAACAAGATGATTACAATGAGGCTCTAAAGGCATTTTTACAATAAACAGGAATCTCAAAAACCCTATACATCCAAAAATCTAACCCTAGGATATGAAGCGCCAAAAGTCATGTGGACCTCGTTTGGTTAAGTTAGTACATCAACTTCCCGGGGTCGTAACTTTTGCATACAATCTTCGTTTTAGGCGCATGATAGCCCGTTGGAAAGGTATCATCAAGGAGATTCATTTTGGGGGCTCAATCATGCCTTTGACTATCATTGAGAATATTGATCCCGAAAAACCTTCATTTGGGCCCTCAAAATGGCCCCGGAAGTTAAAAACTGCTAAAAATAGTAAATTACCAAAATTGCCAGAAAATTGTTTTGAGCCAGTTGGAAAAGGTCGGTGGCCACTGATATCCACCTGGATCAGAATTAGACTTAGAAACTAATTGGTACCTTGGAACTTGCATGCCTCAATGGCAGGTTTCCTCGCTTTCAACAATGGGTTTTCATTATTGACCCCTGATCGGGAGACTCCGTCGAGTGTTCGACTTCAGCTCATTAATTCACATTCGTTGGATTGTACTAGAGTACCTTGGGATTCATTGACATTAATGGTGATTTCCCTCACACTTGTTAATGGTATACACTAATGACTGGTAATCAAGTGGTTTCTACCATGTTCAACTTTAGCACATGTATTCGCATGGTTAGATTCATACTATAGCGTGGTGGAGATGAAGACCCTGAATCTTTTCTGACAGATTCAGGTTGCGTTGGAGTATATTCAGTTTGTATTGTTGCATAGATCCACATTGTATGTCTTGTGGCTATGTTCGAAATGTCGATTCCAACCTTATGCAATATCTATTGCAAACAGATATTCAGTAACGGAACAAAAAAGATACAATGGAAAATACAAACATTACACAGAGATTTTTTCCCCTGGAAACCAAAACCGGGAAAACCAGCATATTCTATATTATTCATCATGTTACGATGTTTACAATACAAAATACATATAGGAGCCAGTGGCATACAAAACCCTAACCCAATGACCTGGATTAGTCCAAAACCCTAATTCCTTAACCGAAAATAGAAAACCATCGACAAAGAAACCATGTGCCGAAAAACCACCTAAATATAATGCGGTCTCGAAGCAGAAAAAAAATTTGGCGGCGCTACCCCCGAACCCTCGCGCGGGGGTCTCCACCCCCCTCTAACTCCCCTGCACGCCCGGCACATACTACTACTCATGCAAATAATATAACACATACCCAACACGAAATTGATTCTTTAACACATAGATCCACAATGTATTTTTGGTGGCTATGTTCAGATTTGAGTCATAGTGGCATGGATCCACGATGTATGTTTGGTGGCCATGACCTTTCTTACTTGACATGGATCTTTGCATGTCAACATTTATGCTTTGATTCATTTGTATTCTGAGTATGGGAATGCCTACCTCAATGATGATATATTATTTTACTGTATTTCCTTGTTTGTTGGCAGGTTTCTAACCGACGTGTTCCTTGTTCCCTACACACACTCGACAAAGTATTTCTATCACTATGTTCTAACTTCATACTTGGGGGGGATCTTTGTTACACATTATTTTCGTCACTTTTATGACTGTTAATGATGTAAACCTAACATTTTTCTTTAGAAGGATCAGTGGCCTGAATTCTTGAAGAAAGAAGGGAGAAGAACTTTGCTTGAGAGAAGAAATTGTATTTTCCTTTGTAAAAACCCTATTAAGGAAGATTTTCGCAGGCTACACTATACGCAGGGTGAGGCAATGCCTGATTTTCGCACCCTACTCTAAGGCTATACTGCGTTGTTTCCATAGGTTGCACTATAGCTAGGGTGCGGCAATTTATGTACGTGGGAAAAATGGGCATCTTCTTGATGCTTCTAGAAGGAGAAGCTTCTATGGTGAGGTGGCCTCTGAACGGTTTTAATATTACTCGCTTTCATGATTTAGTGGGATCATCCTAACCTCCTCACCTTATCCTCTTCAAATTATAAAAGGAGAGGAGCTCTCATGGAGAAAGATAGCTTGGCTTGAGATTAAGCTTGATTGGGTTTGACTAATTTTTGTAGCTTGGATTATTTGGAGCTTGTATATTGGCTTTGAGCTTTGCTTTGTCAAGATAGATTGGGAATAGCTATCATATCTACAGCCTCAGAATCCGTGGATTAGAAGTGTGTGGGAAGTAAGGAACTGTTGGAAGGAACCTTTCAACATCAAGGTATCTTGTATATTTCTTCCACATTCTTTAATACATATATACTTTTCTTTCCTATATGAATGTTATTTGTTCATATTGTATGATTCCTTGATCACATACATAGTTTCATATCAAGTAGACTCTATTATTCTTGTCTTTTTTGGCTTGTGTTTCTTTGCAGATATTTCTCCATAAGCCTCGCGACGGAGCTTGGATTGCATTGGCAAAGTCAGATATTTGATATTTAAAAGGTATGTCCTAGATCTATTTCTCATTTGATAATCGAATCTAAGGAAAGGGTAGTGTACTGTCTTGTTTTGTTCTAGTTTCGTAATGAAGCTAGGAGGATTGATTTGTGTCCACACTTAACAATTAGCCCAATAACACCCCTCTCCATTCATTCCAACCATGCATTTATCTTTGTAATAGTATATATAGATAAATTACTTCCGAGATTCAAAACGAATCATTTTCCCAAAATTCCAAAAATAGACATAAGTTACAAAAAAGGAGTAACATACAACAACTGCACTCCTATTTTCTAAGGGATGTTATAGTCAAAAACTGACATTTTCAAGATTTTACCCCGAATGCCACTTGTCTACATCATCACAAAATTTCATGAAAGATACTTAATTTAGCTTACAATCTATTTCAGGTTTGCAATCTCTTCCTTTAAAGTGTCAAGCCACTCGGCCTGGTTTTTTCCAATACTTTCAACCACTTCAGCTTTAACCTTTGTCTTCTGTCGCTTGCTCCTTTTACCCTTGCTATCTTGCAGGGGATATCTGTTTTCATACCCATTGATAATTAAATCATTCATGATATGATTTAGTCTAATTCCTTCACCTGACCCTAGCTCATCTGCAGGCTCTATGTGAAATTTTGTTGCCAGTATTCGTGCAACAAGATTTTATTTCTTCTTTATCGAAAATTTTGTCAGATTATTTGAATATCCTGGTTTGCTGAAGGTCGTTGGATTTGTATTATCCATTTCCTCTGGTCTTCCCGAAAGCACAAGCTTTCCTCCCTTAGCTGTACAGAAATTAGACAAACGATTTGATCTGTGGTTACCCTGTCCTGGAATAAAACGTTAAACGCAAACAAGAGAGAAATATCGCCCATGTTTCGAATGACAGTCATCATTGAGTGATAATCATGGGCTACTAATGAAGGTCCTTGCATGGATAACGAATTATCACGTTCGGTCATTGATTTCAAATGATGATCCTTCGAATCAATTTTTTGGCGGCGCTCACCCAACATCGCACGGATGAAAAGTACCCCAAACAAGTGTCCTGAGGTGATTTGATCAACTGTCAGCTTTCCCTTTCCACATGCGATCCTTGGATTTGAGATATTCAACGATATTTTGACACATGACATCGGGGTGTGATTTAGCGGTTTTGAGCTCAACCACTTTTAGCCCCGATATGCACCTGACAGTGCCACATGCCCTCGAGACAAAACAATGGTATTCATGTCAACCCGCTTTCAAAAGATTAACCCTGTGTTAGTTCTTTTCTGGATATGCTCCACGATCGTTGATTTGTGGAATCCATGATCCACGACCCTCCAGATCCCGTCAACTTCACACTCCCACTAGATTTATCCCCGTCTGCTATATGTGGCCTTGTCCGCTAGTCTATCGCTCCTCTATAATGATTTAGCCTCCTGCTATGTCCCAAGGCTGGGAATCTATATGAAAAAATTTACAATGATAATATGGGCTCCAACCGGGGATGTTATCCTCCCTACGAAGTAGCAAAGAACAACAGACCATGTGCCTTATCCATTGAGTCGCTCCCACAACAGGTGTGTACCATGCTCCGACCTGGAGACTGAATGTTGGATATACCGCTAAAATATAACTGAATACTTTATTTGGAAATCTAAACTTGAAAATGCTCGATCATCAAGCGTATTCACACCTACCTACCCTAACTGTTGAAATGATCTTCCAATCAAATGAAATCATAATGCCAATGAAACCATGCAAGAATTTTATCTAATGCTAGGTTTCTTTTCACATACTTGTTCCAAAATATGTTCATTTATAACCCATTCGAGAAGTTATATGTGAATTTGAATCTTAGAATTTCAAAAATATTAGAACTGTTTATTGTTTCTAGCAAAATTGGAAATGGATCTTCTAATACGTGCATAATACCATAATCATGTTTCAATTCTTTCACTGCGTTCTTCCTTTCATGCAATTTAACCTATTGATTTCCATCAGGATATTGAAAAAACTGTTGAGACTGTTGGAAGTAACAATTTCCTAAATCAGAAGACAGCACTGGCTAAAAAGAGACCACTGGTGTAAAACAATCCATAGCTAATACTGACATTGATTGGTCATTATCTTCATCTCTTAGCTTACAATCCATCCTAAGCCTTAAATTTTGATTGTTAGAATTTTCCATATGACATGCCACATGGTCATGAAAACCATGAAAAATCATTTCTTCTTGATGAACAAAAACAGAAAGACAAGCCTCATTCATAAGTGTTTTTTGCTCTATTTATTCATTTCTGAGAACATTTTCAAATGGAATGGCAGCAATAGGTTTGTCTATTTTTCCATGCATCTCAACAAAAACATGCATACATTCTTGATCATCTCCAAATATGACAGCCATATTATGTGTATCAAGGATATCCTCTTATTCATCAAACAATTATGGTTTGGTTTTATTAACCTTCTGGAAATTTGATAGAGGAATATCATTTTGACTTTCAAATGAATGAATGGAAATAAGTTCTTGTTCATAATCTCCTTGAAAATGTGAAAAGCTAACAGCATGAACTATTTCACAGTCCAAAGTTCTCATGGATGCATTTTCAAAATCATGATTTTCAAAGGAATCGAATAGAGCAACTGCCTCTTCATTATCTTTTTGTATTTCTGATTGAAAAGTGGCATATAGTGTTTTGTTACTTTCATGCAAATCTATGTCAGTTGATCATTCACTGTTTGAAGTCTCCATAGATGTAGTTTCAGAATCTTCATGCCTGTCCAGTCCACATAGAATTTGAATAACCACATCATTCATAGGAGAAGAAAGACAACTTTGAAATACTTTTTCTTGCTGGAAATCTTGTTGAATATCTTCATCAAGTTTAGGAGAAGGAAAATGACTTTTACCAACAATTTCTTGATCAGTTGCATCTTCATTTCTGAGCTAGTAGTTGAGCACAGGCTACAAATTTGAACTGAAATACCCTTCCATGTAATCATCCACGTGATCATCAAATGCATGAGAAGGTTGTTGATCTTCCTCACTGATAACAGTTTGCTCATGTAAAACAGCGACATTTCGGTTAGACTTTCCTGCTTCCTCTGTTATCTCATGATTCGCTTTCAACAACTCAAAGGAAGAAAAACATAATGGAAGATAGTTTTCATTTGCAAGTCCACTGATTTCTGAACATTCAACATCATGTCTGGAGGATTTCTAATTTGAAACATTATAAACATTTTGCTTCAGCAATTTGAAAGAAGAAAAACACAATGGCAGGGTTCTTTCACCTGATTCGAAACCTTCTTTATTTTATTCACTGTTGTCATATGCACAATATTCAATTTCTTTGGATTGCTGAACATACTCATTTTCATATTCATCTTTGACCAATGGCTGCAATTTTGAACTAACGAGACCTTCCTCATGATAATCAATGGGGTCATCAAAAACATGAGAATATTGCTGCAATTTCTTGTTGATTTGTTCCAGTGAATCAGTGTGATTTTGCACTAACACACATTCCTTTACTTCAATGATGATCCTAAAATTTTCTTTCAAAAATTTAAATAAAGAAAAGCATAAAGGAAAAGAATTTCCTTCAGTTGTTTCGGTACCTTCTTCATTGTAACTGTGACATGTAGGTTGATGGATGTCACTATACTTACGGAAAGGAAAATTTTCAGGGAGAGAGAATGCAGTTGGTTGTTCTAAGAAGTCAACATCGTAATCATCATTATATTCATCATATATAGGCAAATCAGCAACATTTGCAAAATTCTCTAACCAGAAATATCTTGGGACATCAACTTGTTCCTCAACAAGATGATTTGCAGACTCCTCTTCTTGATTGTCTACAAATGAATATATGAAACAATCAGCTCCATGCTTATCATGGGGTGGGTCAGAAACTACATAAGTTCCCTCTCTCTCAGTAAGTGAGATATAATCCTTTGCAAAATTATTTACATTTAAAGCTTCAAGAGGACCTATGATATCATCAATTTTATGTTCAAAATTCCAGTCAAATGTTCTATGTTCATATTCATTCTCATGTCCTAGAGCATCCAACCCCTCTTTTCGAATCTGTTCACATGCTAGGATATTGTGTTGAATCTCCTGAGCATCGTTAAACATTTGTTGTAATGTCTTAGTTCTTCTTTCCATCAGGAGGAAATACAAATATGGGTGAAGGGTAGTGGCATACTAGATCATGGCAGTAGCTTCAGTGGGTTGAATTTCTTTGGGAAAATCATAATAAGTACCAGAAAACCTCATGTTGAATGTAGAAATAGTTTCATTGCTTTGTCCTTTCAAGGCATAGAATTTTGTAAGTTGCAGGTCCAGAGATTTCTTCTTGCCCCAAAACTTCGAAAAAACACTCTTCAATTCTTCCCATGAGCTAATTGTCTCCGGTTGCAAATGTTTAAACCATTATTTGGTATCTCCTTTCAAGGATTGAGAGAAATCCCTCATACAAACATCATCGTGGTCAATCTCAAACAAATCTATAAAATTCTCAAATCCTTGGATGTGTTTTTCAGTTGTGATGGCACCATGTTCCCCATCAAACACGGGTAGGTACTCATAGTGATTTGCAGGAAAATCATGAAGGATGTGAGGTAATTTTAATGGTTTGTATATGTGTTGAGTCTTGGAAGGTATTGGATCAAGTACAGGAGGTGAAATAACATCCTTGGTTTCATGAAGCTCATCAACTTGGTCATGGTTATCGCATGGCTCAGATGGGAGATTTTGATCAAAATCGGTGATAGACTAAGGAGATATTTGTATAAATTTAAGAGGGGGATGTACAATTTCAGGATTATCACGGTCATCATTTGAATGTAGTAGGTAAAGAAAAATTTGTTTAGCATGTTTAGGAAAAGACGAAAGGTAATAAATAATAAGAAATATTATGTCTTGGAAAAAACACAACTTCAGGTACTTGTCTTTTCCCATGATATCCTTTCATACCTTTGTCAAGGATCTCATCTTCCAGTGGAGTCTCTGAATCGCATTTGAAGTTTGAGTGGAGTCGCCAATAAAATCTTCAGGCTACTGAATCTTTGGACAGTGCAGTCGCCAATGAAAATTTAAATTTATGGATTCTTCTACCAGCAAAATCACCTTCAAACTAATTTTTTGATGTGTGGAGTCACCAGAGCAGGAATACAGCCAATATGTGCCTAAGTATCTGTTGCTCTCAGACCTTAGAACTCAACCATGTCGTTCTTTCCCAGAGAAAAATTTTCAATTTTGTCCCCGGCAACGGCGCCAGAATGTTAGCACTCTGTAAATCTGTTAGGTTGGAATACAAACGATGAAGGTAACTATTTCAACCGAATTTAGGTTGGATTCTGACCTTTCCAACCAGAGAGGGCTCTCTCAGATATACAATTGTTTGGGATATTCAAAATATTTGGCAATGTGTGTACAGAGGTCAAATTCTGCCATGGTGTAAAATTTAAAGGTGGTAGGACAAATTAGAAGAGCAGGGCAATGGGATCTATTCATGAAAAAGTATGAAGGGTTATAAGCTATGTACTTCCAAAGGGAACAGAGGAAAAATAGGTATGATGTTCATCCAAATAAGTAATATGAGATGGAAAAGGAGAGGAAAGGAAAGACTACTATCATCAAGAGGCGTCTAATAGAGGGCGAATCTCTTGGTGAGGCATTAGAAGAAGAAACATGAGGGTTGGTCACTGCAAACAGCGCACCATTTACGAGTGAAGTCTGAAACAATAACCAAAATACATAACAAGTATAATCGATGTGAGAACGAGCACCAGAGAAAATGCATTCCTTCTATTACTCAGAGATTATTACTGGTAGAAAATACACATTCATGAATAATGAAATACAAGAATACACACTGAACATCAAAACCGTGATGAATCTCGGTTGTCTTAGAAAAACCCTTTCTACTTATATTAAAATTTCGTAAAAAAATACAAAGTTCTCCTGCTACAAGGGCAAGCCCTTCTATGGTAAGTCCAACCATTCATTTATGTTTGTAATAGTATATATAGATAAATTACATCCGGGATTCAAAATGAATCGTTTTCCCCAAAATTCCAAAAATAGACATAAGTTACAACAAAGGAGTAACGTACAACAATTGCACTCCTATTTTCTAGGGGACGTTATAATCAAAAAATGACATCTTCGATATTTTACCCTGAATGCCACTTGTCTGAATCATCACAAAATTTCCTGAAAGATACTTAATTTAGCTTACAATCTATTTCAGGTTTGCAATCTCTTCCTTTAAAGTGTCAAGCCACTTAGGTTGGTTTTCTCCAATACTTTCAACCACTTCAGCTTTAACCTCTGTCTTCTGTCGCTTACTCCTTTTACCTTTGCCAGCTTGCAGGGGATATCTGTCTGCGTACCCATTGATAATTAAATCCTTCATGATAGGATTTAGTCTAATTCCTTCACCTGACCCTAGCTCATCTGTAGGCTCTATGTGAAATTTTGTTGTCAGTATTCGTGCAACAAGCTTTTCTTTCTTCTTTATCGACAATTTTGTCAGATTATTTGAATATCCTGGTTCGCTAAAGGCTGTTGGATCTATATTCTCCATTTCCTCTAGTTTTTCGGGAAGCACRATTTTTCCTCCCTTAGTTGTACAGGAATTAGACGAACGATTGGATCTGTGGTTACCCTGTCCTGAAATAAAATGTTAAACACAAACAACAGAGCAATATCGCCCATGTTTTGAATGAMAATCGTCATTGAGTACTAATCATGGGCTACTGACGAAGGTCCTTGCATGGATAACATCTTATCACGTTCGAATGATGAGCCTTTGAATCATTTTTTTGGCGTTGCTCACCCGACATCGCACAGATGAAAAGTACCCCAAACAAGTGTCCTGAGGTGATTTGACCGGCCGTCAACTTTCCCTTTCCACATACGATCCTTGGATTTGACATATTCAACGATATTTTGACACGTGACATTGGGGTGTGATTTAGAGGTTTTGAGCTCAACCACTTTTCGCCCCGATATGCACCTGACGACGCCATGTGCCCTCAAGATGAAACTGTGGTATTCCTACCGACCCTCTTTCAAAAGATTAACCCTCACGCTAGTTCTTGGCCTGATATGCTCCACAACCATTGATCTGCAGCATCCATGATCCATGACCCGCCGAGTCCCATCAACTTCACAATCCCACTAGATTTAGCCATGTCTGCTAGATGTGGTCTCGTCCGCTAGTCTATCGCTCCTCTATACCGATTTATTCTCCTGCTAAGTCCCAAGGCTAGGACTCTATATGAAAAATTTTACAGTGATACCATATGCTACAATTGGGGTTTTTGTAGTTATCTTGACCATTGCAACTCCTAGTGATTTCATCTTCTTATCGGATTGTTTTATGATCTCCCCCCTTGCCTTGTAAAAAAAAGATTCCAAGTTGGCCACTCTATCTGAATTGGAAGGGATTTATCAGGGGACAAACGAATCAAATAAATGTGGATATCCTAGTCCTCATGGAACTATCATGGCTCTAAAATGAGGTATGTCATCTGGCTAATAGACACATGGTTCTAACCCCATGGAACCTCTCGTCGTCGTCGTCGGGGGTTTTATTCCCATGGCTGTTAATATCCCAACCAAAATTCACACAACAATCCATTAATTGGACGCCTCCTAGATCCGACAGTCCTTGGGCCGAGAATCCAACAATCCTAATTGAGTTGACAATTCTAATCTGTGCGGAATTTACCACTCACCCCTTTTCACTTCTTGAACAAACGAGCAGGACCCACAATAGATTGACGGTTGAGTTGAATTTCCACCCTGTGTCAACCAACGGTCCTGATTCTCTTATCCTTTTTTTCATCATCTATGTTCCTAACCAACGCCTAATAGGTCTAACCCTTAATCCCTAACGAAAACATGTCTGGATCAACGGTCCAGATCTCTTTTCCATCACTTCCAACCATTTCCCAGCAAGGTCAAGGTGATAAATGACAGAGATTAACTCCCACCCAAATCAACACTCATTGTTATCTTTTAGTGTCTTACCGTCTTCGGTGAATTATTTTTCGTTGTTGGCAGTCTTGGTCGAACAGAAACTTATCAAAATCCCAAGCATCGACGATGATGCCTCTTGATATGACGGTCTAGGTCTCATCGAAGTCGCTAACAACAGATCGACGGTGGTTGTTATTCCTAACACCCTCTCATCGTCGGCACTCGTCTCCTAGCTCTCTTTCCAAGCCTTCGTTGGCTTTCCATCAACATATAGTTGAGGTACCTCAACATGTTGATCCAATGGTCGATATCTAAGGAAATGTCTTAAGGGCCTTTCACTTGACAAGGCCACTTTGTCTTGACAACCAATCACATAGTGACACCTGTCACTGCTTGGAAACAGTGGTTGTCATGCTAGAACCCACATGTCGTCGTGACATTGTTCTCATCTCTCCTCTCTAAGATGAGTCTTACAAAAATCAATGACGAAGATCACTCTCATTGTATCGCCAAAGCCTTTATCGTCATCATCATTTTAGGCAAACATACGACCTTGCTAACCTTTCAAAATCTGACGAACGGTCGAGAACATTCCACATCTAGACCTAATGGTCTAGATCACTACATACGCTATAGAGGTTTCTATGCCCTCCAAGACCACTATTGTCTTGTCAGCCATCCCAATGGTGACACGTGTCACCCCTAAGGATGTGTTGGTTTCCATGTTGGTATGTCACGTCACTCATGACATCATTGCCCCTTTCTATTACCTATAAGGGTTTTTCAGAGATCTATGGTGGATATTAACTCTGACCTACCACCATTCAACGAMTTTCGTTTCCTCCGATCATTGTCATCATCAGCACTAGGTATTTTCTCAATGATTTACCTTCTTTCCACTCCCGACGACGATACGTCATGGATAAATGGTGGAGATCTCTCCTTCCTTGCAACCAATGGCCGAGATCCCACTTAAACTTAGATAATGGATCGAAGGTGGAGATTAATCAATCCACTGATCCAATAGCTAATACTCTCTAGTGACCTCATGGGGTATGCACAAGGCTTTGTATAAATCAAGTGATCATGATCGATCCTCGTCCCTAGATCTATGGTAGGTATGTCTTCTTTCTATTCTTCGATGGGTATTTGACTAGGTTGTCGAACCAGGGGTTGGAGCCCCGTTCCATGGGTGTCGGGGCATTGGCCCTTTCGATAGAACATGGAATGATGTTGTTCCAAGGGTCTAATGCTCTGGTACCCTGGTGGCGATTCCCTCCTAAGCTTAAATGACAAATCTATGGTGGAGATCGATCGATCCATTGATCCAATGGTCAACACTTACCATAGAGATTATGAGGGATAACCTTGGGATGTAAGGCTCGCCTTGAATGGATGGGATTCGTTCTGACCCAGGAATCGATGGTTGCTGAGTCTCATTGGATCAACATCGAGATCAAATGGATTGTAGTTGTTAACTTGGACTTAGCAATCTTGTATCCTCGCATTGTATCAGTCTGTTGGGTTTAATATTCGAATCCCTCATACTCTTATGCCTTCAATGCATACTTTGTGTTCTATACACCTTCCACCCTTTGAATGATCTAAAATATTATTATTCAGAGATGTGAAACCTACATCATTCCTACAGGTATACAGTCATATCAGATACGTGAACATTCCAAAGGAACAAGTATTGATACCTACATATGCATAGCACATGTACAGATATCCAAACATTCATTTCAATTTAATTTCACAAATTATAGAATTACTTATCTGTTTACAAATTACAACCGGCCAAATGATTGTGGGTGTTCTCCTTTCCACCCAACCATAGGATCTCTTCACTCGGCAACTTCGGCAGCAGGCCACCCCCGTCCAAGGCCATGATACCACCAAGGAGTTTCTCTCAGGTCCTTAGGGAGATTAACAGGTGCAAGATTACTCTCCTTCATACCACTCTTATTCAATATTTTCTCGTACCTACCTAGTGATCCAAAATCGAATCTAGGAGCCTGACAAGGCTCAAAAATGAAAGTTCTTTTAATCGGATGAAACCAAGTCCATTGTGACCAGCTCGTCGTGTTGATTTCGTCCATATATTTACTTTCTCAAATGGACGTTGTATGTGAGAGTTATCGCACTCTGATCATTTTTCCAAACAGCGAAAAAAGTCAAGCAGTCAACTAGAAAAAGTCAATGATGATGTCAGCATGATGTCATCATGCTGACATCAGCAAAGTGACATGTGGTAGCACAGGAAGCAGGGTGACTGGGCAGTGACAGGGACCAATGCAGCGTTGACAAGTGGTAGTTGAGGACCAAAGAAAGGCTGCCATGTGGCCCAGACATGGGCTGCCATGTGGCACCCCATCACTAGTTTGAATGGAAAAATTATATTGGAGCTCATGGGGTTTGACCCATTGACCTATTGATCGAACAAAGCTTTGAGAATTAACCAAATTCCAACGTGCCATATTAATACTTGTTTAATATAACCCACTTTATATTAAATAAAATGTATGTAATGTAAATAATGGTGGGCGAAAAAGGGGCTGGAGCTAACCCCCAGCCACGATTTATGTAATACACATGACCAACATCCATAAAGGGGCGTGGGCGCCATTCCTATTAACCAGCAGCGTGGAGTTAGCACCGGCCCCCGGATTCTGGGCATATCCCATAAGACCCGGGGCTATAACTGAAAATTAGGTGCTTGGTTAGGGCGCAATCCTATACCTTGATGCCACATTACGAGAGATCTTGGGCTAGGGGCCAGCGCGCAGCCCTTTGGGATGGCGCTTGTCCATATGGCATGCATGCAACCTCAATCTGGAGTGCACACCCAGCCCTAGGGGCTAATTTTGATATTTTGTTACACGGGTGGGTTTTTAACAATATGTTTATGGATTTTTATTAATTTTAAGCCTGTTAATGGAGATTTTGCCCATTTTTGGGAGATATTGGGCTCTTTTTGAGCCCAGATTTTGGGAGGAAGTTGGGGAAGGATAACCAAATTCAGATCTATATAAACCAGGCATGTTTGAGGCCATGGGGGAGAGTCTGATCAGAGTTATGATGAAGCAAAGCCAAGCCAAAGCCATTTTTATGTAGGGAAGTTGTTGAGGAGCAGACGCTTGCGAGCCATTTATGGGAGCTCCGGTCATCCGTTTTGCGTGTCATTTCTTCTATTGGGTTCTAGAGATCTAGACGAACATGAACAGATTAGTCTTGTAGCCTTATGGCACTGTTGTGATGTACTTATTGAGCTTTGAACAGAAATAAAGAAGCCTCCCCCACTGAGACAAAGGCCCGGAGATGTAGACAATTTTGTGTCGAACTCCGTTATCACTTCTCTTGTTATGGTTTGTTGTTCTTATTACTTCAGTTCAGATCTGTATATTATCTTATGGATGCTATGCTTCTTCATTAAATCCTTCATCTTCCATTCAGCTTCATAAATGGTTAATTAACACATGCAAATAATAACTCAACCACAATCATTAAAAGATATTTTCTGATCACCTAGCCAGATCCTTTAAAAGGTTTACCAGATGTTCTCCAGCATCAAGCTCATGACCTTATCAGCTCAAGTTGGGATCTAATATTTCAAACTCATGTTTCTCAACCCACACCTGGGCCTCTCCTGCACTTTTTCTTCTCTGACCTCTATTTAGAACTCCTCCCTAGCTCCCCCTCTATGTCCTATCCCTCCTTCTCTCTTCTCTCTTAGACTCAAACTCTCATATGCCTGAAATCCCTTGGGAAGGTTCTCAACGTGTACCATGTTTCTTATGTCATAAGGGAGGTTGTGGGTCAATCATGGGGACTCATGGTGTTCCTTCCTATTTTCCTCTAGCTGACAATTTATGTCACCTCAAGCATCCCTCCATATCTCCATTCATTGAGGGTGGTTGGTTGTTCAACTACCAACCCTCTTCTCATTAATTGATTCTGCCTTGAAATCGAAGCTAAGGGAAATAACTAAATATTTCCAAATCTAATACATTCAGCAAAGAGGATTGGGTCATCTTAGCATGATGATCCCCCTCTCTAGGTTTCCTCACTCTTTCTTCTAGTGGTATCATGGACAGCACTTTTACGGCTTCACCCCATAGTTAGTTGTTGGCATTCACAATTTAAAAATAATACATTTACATTGTTTTCATACAATGGCACGGCAATCATTAAACATGATTAATTACAAGCTAGGGGAAACATGGGTGTTACAATCCCCTGCCCCTTAAAGGAACACCACCCTCAGTGTTCTTTGCATCTCAGCAACACCTTCCATGTCTTCATAGTAGTTGCTTTAGAAATTGTTGTTTCATATTCTTAGTCTAGTACTTTCCAGAATCTTGGCATTTAGCACTTGCCTACAACCATCTCAGACATCGGGCATATTAATTCACAATGTCATGCATAAACATTTTATTTTTGTTCAAAATTCAAGAGGAATTTTACATATTAGCAAAATATGTATCTATGCAGTTCATGGATCTACATCCATGTGGTTGTATTCATTAGCTTGGATCATTGTTTCCTTGACATACAAATTGTGTGCAAGATCCCAATTCAACAATTCACAAGAATCATTGAAGTCTCCTCTTCCTTCCAGTCACTCACCCTCCAGGCTTAGGCTCAAGCATCTCCTTCTCTGTTATACAGTCCCTCGGGCGATTCATCTTGTCTTCCAATGCTTTCTCGCCCAAGAAGAGTTTCATAGACTTCATCGAGTCTTACAATTAAGGTGTTCTTCTTACTTTTTCTATCAAGGCATCCCTTTGGGATGTGTTACCACAACACAACATCTTTGATGGCGATCATAGCTTATCATAGGGTTCCCATGTCACAACAATAGACCTTTTTCTTTTTTTTCTTTCCATGCTTTCCAGCTTGACAACCATCATCTGCCCCTCCAGGACAGAGCTTTCATCTCATATATATCACATGCATATAGAAACTGTGAGATAATTCCATTAATTCAATTAGAATTGTTTTCAAATATATTACCCACAAATTTTAAATTTGACAATTTCATTTCATTTTCAAATCTGTTCCATATTGGAACCATAGTTCTCAAGCATGAGATTTTTCTTCTCATAACAGTTTTGGCTCTCTTACAATCAGTAGGCACCAGTCTTCCTTATGGGCTTTCATTACTGCCATACCCAAGACCCTTCTTCCTCCAATTTCAACTACAATCAGTCAAACAAATTGTTAGTTTCCACGCTTATATAGTTTCATTGCACATTTACAATGGCATCACAAGCAATTCTTAAATTGTGCATACTAACAATCAAATCACATCTATTCATGATATAAAGTAAAATAAAAAATCATTTTCTTACACATGTATCATCTTAGGATGCCAACTTTTCCAAATGCAACTCAACATTAAGTAAATTTAATCAATATGCCTATGCCCATGGTCATATTCACACACAATGCACCATTGCATTGACTTTAGTTTACTGTATTTTTATGTTAAGCACGTTGTCATGGTGCGTTGGGTCTCATCCAACCTCTCACCTCATGGATTCTCTATCCACATTCATTATTACAGCAGAACTATATTTTCCTACTTTAAGTTGATCATGACCTCAAATCAACATTCATTTTATGAAATCAAAATTTCATATGAATGCATTCAAGCATTCTTTCTTCATTGGTAACTAGGGTGCCAAGATTTAAGGCCACCCAATTTATTTCTTTACCATTGTTACATTCTAGTAAAACATTGGAAGGTCCTTCTTCCGTTATGGGCAGTCTACTACCTACCCTCTCATGCAAACATGCATTCCCTCAATATGTTTAATTCTATGTGTCGCTTATGACCACTTTTGTTCCCAACCACCCCTTGATGGGTCAATGTGTTAATGACATATTTATTAATGAATTTCTTTACAAGGATCTTAATCATTCTTGATTGTCAAAGGTTTATACCTCTATCCTCGAGGTTCTTCTTTCTGAATTCACACCTTGCTTGGGTATCAATGGCATACAATAGCCACTCAAAATCATTTTCATATATTTAAAATGATAAAATATTTCAAAATGGATTCTTACCCAATCCCTTTTAAATTCTCATGTCACCTGGGCACGATACTTTTATACATGTTTTGTCTGCCAACACCCCTTTTGATATTACCTTCTCAGTGGTGCTTTATGGGGACTCCTAAGGTCCTTTCATCAACCTTTCCAATCAAAAACCTTTTTACATTTATCCTCTACAAGAGGTTATCCATCATTGGCAGTTGTCCTTTCCTATCAACTCCAATCATTTTCTACACATAACATGAATCATCACATTTACAGTTTTGCATCAGTTGTCATCTTAAAGTAAAATGCATGTGATGTAGTATTTAAATCAACAAATGATTTCAAATGTTTCCTAGCATATCACTCCATTACGTTATTCCCAATGTTTTTCTAAGTGAAAACATAAACAAAATTTTAGTTGTGCATACACAATTATCAACATTCTCATGCTAAAATCATTTAGACAGCCAACATTTTAGTCCTCTCATTCCATAGAAATACCATAAACAACAAGAAAGGAGTCAATGGACTCTTCCCTTTTTCCAATTCCTTCTGCACAACCTGGAACTTTTAGCCTAGATGAATTAATTTCGAGGCTTTATTGCCTTCGCACAACATGGATTAACCAAGCTCATTTAATTAAACATATTTGACAACTTTTTCTTTCATTTACCAGATGCACATACTCTCACATGTGCTCTTTTAAAGCATACAACTTTGTCTTATTATTTAGAATTTGATAATGAGAAAAGTATTTATCCTTTTCTCCTTCTGTTGCTTCTATAATTTATCCCTCCTGGGATCTGCCTGCTCCGTTCTTTGAGCAATCTTAGTTAATTTTATCTTGACCTTTCCTGGATAATAAGCAACATACTTACAACATCAGGATTTTGTTCACAATTTAATTATGACTTAATGCATTCTACACATTTACCAAAAGTCATGTTGGTCAACATTCACTTGGATGTCTCTTGGGCATGCATTATATTTTAAAATGTAATCCAGGATTCCTATGTAAACAGGCTTTGCAGCCTACTACCTACCTTTCCAACAGTCATTTATGTTATGGCTTTGTCCCATTCATAGAGTTCCTACACAGTTCCTTCACATGGAACCATTCTAGCATGTAATCTTCTTTGTTATATATATATTCATCATTTCTTGAGCTGCTCTCAACCCTTGAGTTAGCATTCACTTTACCATTTCAGTTGTTTACCCAATATCCCAAAGGAATTTGAGCATACATACATTCAACTACACATTCAAACATGTGCATCTATTTACAATCAATTTGCATTCATAATGTGCTTGTATAGATTCAACCACACGCATCAGCATAGTGTGTGTGTGTGTCCACCATAGGCACACTTTAAAATTTCACATACACATTTATTTAAAATTATTAAATTCACGATTGTTCACAATCCTTCTCATGCAATTTATCAAAGGAATATTCATTTTTTCCTTTCATAACAACAACAAAGCCCTTTCTTGCTCATTGCTCTTTCAATACTTACACTAATATTTCTAAAGGGTGGCATATAACCCCCTTCAAGTTTTCATTCCACCGTGACAACCAGACCTCTCAAACTAGGGTTATCCATGCATCTACAACATTATCCAACCCGGGTATGTACAATCCTTTCCTCACGGTTCACTTAATCAAATAGTTATACCATGCCTTTGAGCATATATTCATGTGTGTGTGTGTGTGTGTGTGTGTTTGTGTGTACATCACACAGGTGCATTGTTTGCACATTCTTATATCATTCATATTCATATTTATTTGGCCTTGATATCAGTTCTCATACTAGGAAACATTTTAACCCATACAATTGTCAGCATACAATTTTAATGTTTTCACCCTTTTTTGTGTCATCCATACACATTGATATTTTAACTTTTCTATTAGTGTTCTTTTAGTGAGAGCTTACAGTGAATCACATGACCAGTCTCTCAGTCATAATTCATAATGATGTTTCCCTCTCTACATGGAAACATCTAGCAAGGGCTTGTCTTTCCCTTTCCTATTACAAAACTCTTACACAAATCAAAATTCATATGGGCATTTACAGCATTACCCAAGGCAACAAGATAATCACTCTCGGTCTCTTTTCATTCCTACTCTTTCTTGGTCAACAGACCTTTATCAAGGGAACCCTTACCTAATTCCCTCCCACTATTGCTTGAGTACATTAATCCATACTATATGGCTATCATCCTTCTCCAGATGTTTTCTGATCTAGTAGTCTTTTGGGAATGTCCAAGCACTCCCTTAACCATATTTTGGATCAGCTCCTTCATTGATCTATTACAGCTTGTAATCTCATAGGATTATATGCAAACATCATTGTCAACCTTTTTATTTATGTTTCTAACTTCCCTGCTGATATCAATTTGTCCTTAATTACATTACCCATCAGTAGACCATCATTTACAACCCATCGCAGGTTATACTAGGTTTATTCTCATATTACATACATGCTTACTCATTATCATATGCATTACAACATATACTTGTGCATCAATCATTTTACTCATGCCTACAGTGCATCTATATTCCAGTTGTCTTCTCTTACATTCACATGCATAGACAAGCCTTTAGGTTAACAGGCATATACATTTCTTAATACATATATGAGCTTATAAATTTTCTCATATGCCCATATGACTCTATCTCCTTTGAGGATTGGCAATAGTCCAAAAAGGATTATTTCTTTATTTTCGCTTAACTAGATTATCTTACTACAGATTTCCATCCCTTACAGGTCAAGTAAACTGACCTTACAAACTTTCATCAATCCTCTGGTCATGAGGAATTACACATCCATGGTTTAGTATTTTATTCAAACAGTAATTATTATTGCTAAGGATTATATCGATTCTATACTCAATTCCTTGATCCACAAGAAATTCTTCCATAAGGGTCTCAACCCTCATATAAAAAACTATCATAAATTCCAGAGGATCCAACTGCCCATGCTTAGAGGCAACCTTACAATCACTGGTTCATTCTCTCTTTGATCTTCGGAAGCCCTTAACAAGATTCTACCATTTTAGTCATTCACAAATGCAATAGCTTTGACCTTCCCAAATAGATAGACAATATTGTACTTAAATAAAACAATTCAACTCATCCATTCTTGGATTCATATGGCTTTACAACATATGTTTATCATTTATGCCCCTCTTATTGTAATATTTCCATCGTTTCCCGCCAGTATATTCCCACTCATGTGGGATTATTTATCATTTCAGGAAGGGAAAATTTATAATTATTTTGTTGTAGATCAACTTGCAACTTTTCTGTTGTACGAAATTCTAAAACAAAATTTCAGCCTGTAGTCCTTCTTCTCAAGAAGTTAGTGCTGAAAATAAATAAGCCTTTAACGTAGGGAATCTCTTTCTAATAGGTTCATCTTGGCCTTGCTATACCAGTTATGTGACTGATCTCAAGCCCATCCAGGCCTAGTGTTTGAACCCTGCTCTAATACCACTTTCTAACACAACCAAACCCCTAAGTACCCTTTTTAGGGATGGGGTATTAAATTTTCACTTTTTCCTTGAACATCTCAAAACCCCCTCTCGAGGGAACCATCGTCTTCTTCTCGTCAAGATATTTCCAATCACTGTCATCGTGCTCAAAACCGAGCTCTGAATCAAAATTTATGGCCTTTTAAAGTTTCTAAGGCCTTCATTGGACTAAAGCCACCTCACTGCCACGTGGTTCCCTAGTCCTCATGGCATCCAACGTTTCATTGTCATGGATCTGACGTGATGCCTACCATTTGGCTAACCAACCCATGGTTTTGACCCCACAAAACCTCTCATCATCGTCGTTGGGGGTTTTGTTCCCATGATTGTTAATACCCCAACCAAAATTCTAATGACGATCCATTAATTGGACCCCTCCTAGATCCAACGGTCCTTGGTCTAAGCATCCAATGATCCTAATTGAGTCTGTGATCTTAAATTGCGTGGAAATTACCACTCACCTCTTTTCACTTCTTGAACAAATAGGCAGGACCCACAACAGATTGACGATTCAAATTGAATTTCCACCTTGCGACAACCAATGATAATGATTATCTTGTCCTTTTTGTCACCGTCGACGTTCCTAACCAACGCCTAATAGCTATAACCCTTAAGCCCCAATGAAAACACATCTGGATCAACAATCCATATCTCTTCGCCATCACTTCCAACTGCTTCCCAACAAGGTCATGGTAATCAACGATAGAGATTAACTCCCACCCAAATCAAAGGTCATTGTTATATTTCGGGGTCTTATCATCATCAGAAATTGTTTTTTCATCATCAACATTCTCATTTGAATGCGACCTTATCAACCTCCCAGGCTATGACGATGATGCCTCTGGATCTAACGGTCTAGGTCTCATTAGAGTAGCTCACGAAAAATCGACGGTAATCATTAGTCACAACACCCCATCATCATTGGCATGTGTCTCCTAGCTCTCTTTCCAGGCCTTCGTTAGCTTCCCATCAATGTATGGTTGAGATATCTCAACATGTCGATATAATGGTCGGGATATAAGGAAATTTCTTAAGGGCCTTTCGCTCGATGAGGCCCACTTTATCTTGACGACCAATCACATAGTGACACCTATCACTGCTTGGACATGCTGGATACCATGATGGCACCCACACATTGTCATGACGTTGCTCTCCTCTCTCCTCTCTAAGACAAGTCTCACAACAATCAATGGTGGAAATCACTCTCAGCTAACGACAGATCAACAACTCTCATCGTATCGATGAAGCCTTTATCATCGTCAGCATTTTTGGTCAACACATGACCTTGCAAACCTTTCAAACTCCAATGAATGGTCAAGATATTTCCACGTTTAGATCTAACGGTCTAGTTCATTGCCTGGACTATAGAGGTTTATGTTAAGTTTTGAACTATTATTAGGTTTCGTTTCAATTTACTAGATAACAATAGAATAGGTAGGATCACTGAGAGAAACACAATCACAAGATACACAACATTTATCCTGGGAAACCCTCATGGGGGAGAAAACCCAACAAAAACTTCCTTAATATAGATATCCAATATAATGCCAAGACAATAAACCAAAACACTAGAGAATATCCAACACTGAGCAATGTGCCTCTCTCTTCCTTCTTCTCCCAACTGCAGCTACCAAACTTGCGCATTGATTAAGCGAATGAGTGAGTGATCAAATGAGGCGATGGATTCTTTTATTTATACAAAATGGCAGGTGATGGAAAGGTGTCTCTTCACTGGGCAAGGCCACTTGTCTTCTTAGTGGTTAAAACCACTTTAATTAGCCTGGGGGCCGACTTCTCAATTTGCATAATATATTTAGGGTTTGACCAAACCACAAAAGGGAATTTGGTCAATTACAATGCCCGACATGATCAATCCACAAAAGGGGATTGATCTAATGAATAATAACTCAATAATAAATAGAATACTCTTTGCAGTTACAATATTTGAACACACCCCCTTAACAAGAAGGGTATTCTACAACATCATCAGGAGAGAAAGAGGGCAGCAACATCAACAGCATCTAGAACACTGACTGGCATATCTATAAATCATCGAAATTTTTTCTCATCATCATCATTCATAGCATGGAGCTGGAGTAGCATGATCAACCTCATCAGCATGAGGCTAAAGTAACATCATCATCTTCTTTAGCATGAGGCTAAAGTAATATCATCAACATCTTTAGCATGAGACTAAAGTAATGTGATCATCTAGTTTAGAATGAGACTAAAGTAATATCATCAACATATTTAACATGAGGCTGAAGTAACATCATCATCTTCAACATGAAAGTTGAAATAACATCATCATCATCATCTTCAGTAAGAAGCTGAGGTGGCATCATCATCATCTGCATCAACATGGATTAGTATAACACTAATACATCATCATCATCAATAACAACACAAGGCTGATACAACAACAACAACAACAGTATCACAACACAAGTGTTGGAGCATCATCAACATCATAACCAGGTTGGAAATCTTCAGCACGAAGATGGCATCTCAACAACATCAGCATGAAGCTAAAAATATTCAGCACGAGGTTGGCATCAACAACATCAACACGAAGCTGGAAATCTTCAGCACTAGGCTGGCGTCAACAACATCAGCACGAAGCTGGAAATCTTCATCACTATGTTGGCATCAACAACATTAACACGAAGATGGAAATATTCAGCACGAGGCTGGCATCAACAACATCAACATGAAGCAGGAAATCTTTAGCACTAGGCTGGCATCAACAACATCAGCATGAAGCTAGAAATATTCAGCACTAGGCTGGCATCAACAACATCTTGTGGTACTCTAACAGATAGAAAGGATCTACCCAGGAATCAAAATATTCTGTAGGAAATAAAATCCTAACGGAGCTACCACTACTGACCAAAGCTAGCATATGCACGCACAATTACTCTGACAGACCATCCTTTCGGACCTTCGAGATCTGTCCAGGGATGATCAGTCCCCTAGGATATAAAATCCTAACTGAGCTACTCATTATTGGTCAGGATACCATAGTACCATCAACATTACTCCCCCTTTCGAGGGAGGTCCTTTCGGACTATCCCAAACTTGTTTCGAAAGTATTTAAACTTTACACAAGACATAGGCTTGGTCTATAACCTACTCATCTGTGACATCATATTGTATCTTTATAGCTACTCTCTGCATCATATCATGAATGAAGTGATATCGGATCTCTATGTGCTTCGACTCATCATGGAACACATCATCTTTATACAACTCTGGTTATCATGTAGAATCACGGTGGCTTCCATCTCCAGATCAAATAGATCTGTCAACAACATTCGAAGACATATGGCTTCACAATTGGTGGAACATGCAGAAATGTATTTCGCTTGTGTTGGGAGCAATGTTGGATTGCTTCCTACTTTTGCATGAGATCATGGTTGACCCTAGACTGAAACAACATCCCGAAGTGCTCTTTCTTTCAGAGACACTTACAGCTCAATCTGAAATAGTATATCTATACAATCTGAAGTTGTGATATCTAGTATAACAAAGACCAAAATCCAACGTACCCTTAAGGTATCTCATCATATGTTTTGCAGCAACTATTTGAACACATCTGGGTTCTACCAAATACTAACTCAAGGCAAAACATATATTTGGCCTGGTATTCGTCAAATACATCACTGAACCAATAATATGTCTATACAGAGTAGCATCAACCAATTCTGACGAGGTATCTACCAGGAGCTTCAACTTCGTTTCCATGGCTGTGTACATGGATTTACATTTCAACATGTCAAACCTCTTCATTATTTTAACTGCATACTTCTCTTGGTAAAGGAAGATCTTCTATGTGCTCGCCAAACTTCAAGACCTAAGAGATAATGCATTAGGTCTTCCATCAAACTCTGTAGCGAGCTTCTTCTGCAATCTGTGATGAGCTTGTCTTCATCTTTTCAAGAATACATCATCTACATATAGTAGCAAAAATATAACTTCCTCATCATTCATAACCTTGAAGTAACGTTTAGAATCAACTTTACTATTGGTAAATCCCAAGCTCTTCAGGAAACTGTCAATTCTGCCATATCAAGCTCTAGGAGATTGCTTCAACCTGTACAAGTCCTTCTTCAACTTGAAGACCTGAGTCTTTATGTCTTCAACTTCGAATCAAATTTTCCACATCACTTTGTAACAATCTGGTACACTTGCTCAGCAACAACTCAATCTGCACAATCATGTGCTAGCTCTATGTGCTTTCTGCAAAGAACTATATGTCTCACTGTCTGGGAGTATGTCCTCTACTCTCTCTACAACTGTTCCTTCTGGAACTGGGACTCTGCACCTGCAGCTACTCTGAAACTGAGAATGGTTGCTCCATTCTCATTGGGACTGCTGAAATCTGAGAGTAACTCCTCTACTCCATCATGGCAACAACTTCATCTGAAACTAAGAGTGGCTTAACAAGTGATACTAAAGGTAGCTCTTCTTCTTTCATGAAGGTAACTCCATATTTTATCGTAGTCATGTCTTCGTGACCCAACTAATGTAATGCACCAACTACCACTCAATTTTAAATATGGGGATTTCTCCCCCTGCATCTCATACTATATATGAATCATGGTTGTTTTGGTTGTCTTCATAAATACTGGAACTATTTCTTCAATTACTGGAGTAAATGTCTCGTCGTAGTCTTCTCCCTCTTATTGGGAGAATCCTCTGGACACACATCAGGCTTTGTACATCTGCAACATGCTTGATCTGTTTAAATCAATCTTGGAAGCCAATACTGACTTCTCTTCTAGTCTCACAGAAGAATCCATATCCTATTCTTTCTGACTGGCTTCCTTCTCTATTACTGAAACAAGGGAATACTCCACGAGATTTCATATCTCCTAGGAGTCTCTGAAGCTACAATCTAGTCTTCTCATGGCATCTGTCTCCCAGTCCTGGAAGTTGTTTCTTTATCTGATCCTTTCCGAGATCATGCTTACTCTTAATTTCTTTTGAGTCTACAAGGACTTCATCATCTCTTATGGGGAATACTTGGTGTTGAATACCAAGTCTAAATATGAAAAGTTGAGTCAGACTTCAAGTGAATTATGCTTCCTGTCAAGGTGGCTTCATTATATTTTGAACAAGTCTACTGTGAGTTCTTGTCCTAATGTTTGGTCATCTTTGGAGCCTTCTATTCCTTACAATCAATCTCCATATGAGATACTCTGGATCTCAAAGGATAGCTTCTTCTTCATCTTCTTTGGTACATGAATGTATATGGTCATGTAGATAGTCTGCTTCATGTCTCATCTAATCTGTTTCTTTCTTCAATCGTCACTATAGCTTCCTCGGGGTTATTACCTATGACCTGAAACAAGGTCAACAAAATATCAAGCAAGAATAATACTCTTTTGATAATAGTAATAAAACAAGCACGAACAATGATCACAGTAGCTCCTTTAGAGCTATCACTTGTGGCCTACCTGAAAAACTAAGAAATGCAATACGAAATGAGATCAACACTCTTATAGTGTTGTGATCAAACATTCATCCATGGTAACCTGGAACCAACACAAGAAATTTCTTCTAGAGGAGATGTTGTTTGTATCTGGTAAATGATTACATTAAGCATTTATCTCAATATGCTCATATGCTACCAAGCATAATACTTTTCAAAGATTGTTACCTCAACTATAGTGTTTACTTGTAATGGGGTAGTTATTAACTTTGTCAAGTGCAACTTTGAATCTTATCAACTTAATTAATCAAACCTGGAACCTAGAGTCTTGTCCTCAAGAATGAGTGTGTTGCTTTTCTTCCAAGACTCCTTCACTCAAGATGACAAGTGTTTTCTTCAACCTGTCTTCTGTACCAAGATAATATGTTATCTTGATAGAAAGTTGGGTTAGAGAATAAACTCTATGTTCTCAACTTTAATCCATCTAATTAATACCTTGACTTTAATTTTGACCAAAGGTTAGTATGATGGTCATAGCTTCAACATGCAACCTAGATAAAAATAATGTCATAAAAAATAGATGCGTATCAGAATAATAAAACTTGGGTTGCATTATTCCTCTGAATGTGTTGGATATTGAGATCCTTCTGGATATATGGCAAGAGATCCATTCTCCTGCAAAAACCCTTTAAATCTTAACAGTTTAAATATATGTGAATACATACCTATGATAGTATTTGCAGTGGCACCATCTAGTAGCAACGGTAATAATTACCAACTCTTAAAAACTTTAAGGGTGACTGCAACTAGTAATGCAGTTGATACTTCAACTGATACTGCAACTACAATTGATACTGAAACTGATTCTGAATTTGCAACTGCAACTTGGGGTTTTATGAGGAAACCCTAATTTTTCAAACTTCAAATTTTGAAATTTTGATACAGGGGCTAGATGCGCTAAGCTGAGGCGAGTAAGATGGTGTAGTCAAATTTCTGAAAATCCAAATTTTACCCCTTGAAACTGATCTTGCGGAAATCTAGAGTGGTACTTCTGGTACTGGTTCTGGTTTCCTGGTTTTCTGGTACTTCTGGTTTTTTGGTTTTCTGGTACTTCTGATTTTTTGGTTTGCTGGTACCAGTCGAAACTAGGGTTTGACTTTCTGAAGTATCTGACCACTGAAAAGGTGCGCTCAAGGTGTCAAAGAGTTCCCTAGGATGGGGCATACTTTTCTAGATGGTTTTTAGGCTGATATTCCTCTTCAACAAAAAGCCCTAATTTTCTTGTACGACAACAGTGACGTTTTTCTTTATCCAATGAAAGATGCTCTCTTCAGCTTAGCTTTGAAACCATGTTAAGTATTGAGATATTATTAGGTTTATTTTCAATTTACTAGATAAAAATAGCATAGGTAGGATCACTGAGAGAAACACAATCACAAGATACACAACATTTATCCTGGTAAACCCTCATGCAAGAGAAAACCCAATGAAAACTTCCTTAATATAGATAGCTAATATAATGCCAAGACAATAAATCAAAACACTAGAGAATATCCAACACTGAGAAATATGCCTCTCTCTTCCTTCTTCTCCCAACTGCAGCTTCCAAACTTGCACACCAAGTGAGAGAATGAGTGAGTGATCAAATGAGGCATTGGCTTCCTTTATTTATACAAACTGGCAGGTGCTAGAAAGGTGGATCTTCACTGGGTAGGGCCCACTTGTCTTCTTAGTGGTTAAAACCACTTTAATTAGCCTGGGGGATGACTTCTCAATTTGCATAATATATTTAAGGTTTGACCAATCCACAAAAGGGGATTTGGTCAATTACAATGCCCAACATGATCAATCCACAAAAGGGCATTGATCTAATGAATAATAACTCAATAATAAATAGAATACTCTTTGCAATTAAAATATTTCAACAGTGTCTAGGCCTTCCAAGACCACTCTTATCTCGTCATCCATCCTGCTAGCGACACGCATCACCCCCAAGGATGTGTTGGCTTCCAAGTTGGCATGCCACATCACACATGACATCATCTCCCTTTTCTATTACCTATAAGGGATTTTCGGAGATCTACGGTGCAGATTAACTCCGACCTATTGTCGATCAATGACTTGCGTTGCCTCTAATCATCGTCGGTGGTGGCACTAGGTATTTTCTCTATGCTTTACCGTCCTTCCACTCCCAATGACGATATGTCAGGGATTAACGGTGGATATCCCTCCTTCCTCGCAACAAATGGTCGAGATCCCACTTGAACTTAGATAATGGATCTACGATGGAGATCAATCGATCCATTGATCCAACAGTTAATACTTTCTAGTGACCTCACAGGTTATGCACAAGACCTTGTATAAATCGAATGATCATGATCGATCCTTGTCCCTTATATCTACGGTCGGTATCCCTTCTTTATATTCTTCGATGGGTATTTGAATAGGGTTTGGGACCAGGGGTTGGAGCTTCATTCCCTGGGTGTCGAGGGGTCAGCCCTTTGGAAAAAACACGGAATAGATGTTGTTCTAAGTGTTCGATGGTCAGGTACCCCAGTGATGATTCCCTCCTAAACTTAAATGATAGATTGATGGTGGAGATCAATGGATCCATTAATCCAATGGTCAAAACTTGCCATAAAGATTATGAGGGATAAACCGAGGGTTTAAGGCTCTCCTTGAATGGTATGGATTCATTCCGACCAGGGAATCAACGGTTGCTAAGTCTCGTTGGCTCAACACCAAGATCATATGTGTTGTAGTTATTAACTTGGACTTAACAATCCTGCACCCTTGCACTGTATGAGTCTGATGGGTTTAACATTCGACTCCCTCATACTCTTATGCCTTCAATGAATACTATGTGTCTTGTACACCTTCCACCCTTTGAATGGTCTAAAAGATTAGTATTCAAAGATGTGAGAACTACATTATTCCTACAGGTCTATATTCATATCATATAGGTGAACATGCCAAAGGAACAAGTATTGATACCTACATATGCATAGCACAAGTACATGCAACCAGCCATTCATTTCAATTTAATTGCACAAATTATAAAAGAAATTATTTGTTTATAAATTACAACCAACCAACCGATTGTGGGTGTTTTTCTTTCCACCCAACCATAGGATCTACTCGCTCAGTAACTTTAGCAGCAAACCACCCCCATTCCAAACCATGACACCACCATAGAGTTTCTCTCAGGTCCTTAGCAAGATTAACAGGTGCATGATTACTCTCCTTCATACCACTCTTAGTCAATATTGTCTCGTACCTACCTATCCCAAGCCTTTACAAGGTTTATTATATGTTCTCCAGCATCAAGCTCGCAGTATTATCGACTCAGGTTGGGATCTAGGCTTTCAAACTAGCCCTATAACCAAATTATGCTTGAGAATCATATTTCTCAGCCCACACCCGGGCCTCTCCTGCACTTTTTATTCTCCAACTTTTGTTCATAACTCCTCCCTAGTTCCCCCTCTTTGTCCTATCCCTCTTGATCTCTTCCCTCTTAGACCCCAACTCTCATCTGCCCAAAATCCCTTGGTAAGTTTCTCGACCTGTACCATGTTTCTTTTGTCATAAGGGAGCTCATGGATCAATCATAGGGACTTGTGGTGTTCCTTCCTGTTTTCCTCTAGTTGATAGTTTATGTCACCTCAGATAGCACTCTATATCTCCATTCATTGAGGGTGGTAGAAACAAGAGTAGGAGAAGAAAGAGGAGAACCAATGAGTGAAGAAGAAGATGAAATTAGTGCTACTTCTCCAGGAAGAGTATCAGTACCAAGGTCCATGACACTTAGAAATGAAAACGATGCATTTGGAGTAGAAGAAAGAGGAGAATCGAAGAGTGAAGAAGAAGATGAAGTTAGTGCTACTTCTCTAGGAAGAGTATCGATACCAAGGTCTGTGACACCCATTATTCAATTCAGAGGAAATAGTTTGAGGTTAAGGATGGAAAATCGGGATAGTACCCTGAGATTACCCATGTTCCATAGGACATGTAGAGATGATGCACAGCAACATTGGTTCACATGTGAAGCGATATGGTTTGTAAAGAGGATTACAAATGAAGCATCAAAGATTGAGCAATTGGAGACCATGTTCAGGGATAGAGCCTTGATGTGGTACATGAAGTATAAGGCCATTGCACCAACAGGATAGACGAGGCCCCTGACGGAGATCAAAGCATGTCTTCTTAAGGAATTCTAGAAGCCTAAGTCAGAATCTCAATGCATTACAGAGATCAAATAAATTAAGTAGAAACCGGGAGAATCCATGCAGAACTATGACCAATGGTTCAAGATTTTCCTGGATAGGTTGACGTTCTAGATAGAGGATGTGTAGCATAGAGAATGGTTCATTGCAGGATTGCTTTCCCATATATGAATCTTGCTCACCTAGCAGAATATGACTACTCAAAAAGAAGTAATGGATATTTCAATGTGCTTGGACGTGACGCCAGGTGGAGGAGAGACATCAGTAGATTTGGCACAGGTACAATATTAGTTGGCCAACCTAACGATGTAACTGCAAGATATGAAAAAAGAAAAATTCAAGCGCGAGCACGTATGGTGTATAATGTGTATATTAAAGGGGCACCATAGGGATGAGTGTCCTACACTTGGTAATTATATGGCAACGGGTGCGTAAGATCCATTTCTATCTGGGCCTCAGACAGAATGGTGAAAAATATGCAAGTAGTGGAGCCATCTACCACTGTTCTTCTCCACATTAGAGAAACATCAAAAGACACATCACACTCCATTCTGTGAATTCTACAAGTCTATGGGACATAATGTGAACAATAGTCAATCACTCCAGTTGATGCAATATCATACCCTTGATGTATTATGGGTACAAGAAGAACAGAAGGGTGGTGACTGTGATGGTGCTAAGAGAGGCCAATATCAAGGAGCTCCCAGAGTTGGATATGGATGAGGTCGAGGATGAGCATATGGCAGAGGGGAAGGTAGACCCCCCACTTGTTTTAATTGTGGAGATATAGGCCATGTGTCAAGATTTTATACCAAAATGTGTGCTCTATGTGGGTACTGCTATAGCCCCGAGCATGTTACCAAGGATTTCCCTGACTTGTTGAAAAAGTGGGAAGAGAAGAAGACATATTGAAACATGGCGATTACAGAGCCACGCGGGAATAAGAAAAAGAATGATGAGGTTGATGTACAGGTTATAATATGCGGTGGAGAAAATATGAGGATAGACTTCGAGCACAGTGAAAGCATGGGTTAAAGGTCGGAAGGGAAGATAAGGAAAGTGATGCAACCCCCTCTTAAGTTTGATGTTGTGCAGTAGAATAAGTTTCTACACGACATGCAAAAGCCCATAGAAGAGGAAAAAGCACAAAAAAAACTACAGTGTGCAACACAAAGGTCGCTTGAAGAGGATTGGATCCATGAGGAAGTGCAGTGTGTGAAACAAAGGTTGCTTGAAGAGGCCCAAATCCATGAGGAAGTACAATGAGCAACACAGAGGTCGTTGGAAGAGGCTTGTGCCCAAGTTGTGTTACAATGCGCGATGTAGAAGTCTTTGGAGGAATCTCAGGTGCATGAGGAAATACATTGTGTAACGCAGAGGTCACTGGAAGAAGCATGTAGACCAAAGGAGTTGCGACATGAATAATAGAGGGAAATTGAAGAACATGTTCATGAGGACCTAAAGCACATGGTGTGAGACGAAGCATTGCGTGACTTGGATCGAGAGACAGACGTTGACGACCAAGTAAGTAACTTCTTGCATTGTTGTTTAAGATTATTAAGTGATCATGATGTTTTGTGGAAGTTGACACAAATGTTAGCAACTTCAATGGGGGAAGAAGGGATAGATAGAGCTAAATCATCCCCCCTACCAAAAAGGGATGTGTGCCAAATCAGTAAGCAGAAGCACACTAGAAGAGATTTCAAGATGACAACGAAACTCGGTGGTTATGACATGGATGGGGTTATGCTAGATCTAGGTTATAATGTGAACATCCTACCAAAGAAGTCATGGGAAATGATGGGTAAAAAAAATTTAGTTTTGTCTCCCATTTAGTTGCGGCTAGAAAATCGGTACAGAATATATCCTATAGGTCGATTGGATCAATTCAAAGTGAACATAGAAGGGTTCAAGATGAAGGCTGGTTTTGAAGTGATAGAGATCATGGACTATTATGATCCATACCATGCACTACTTGGAATTGATTGGGCCTTTGACAAAAGTGTTGTGTTTAATCTTAAGAAGCGATGGATGTCGTTTAAAATTGACACCATGCATGTGATCGCACCATTGGATCCTTATGAAGGGGATAGATACAATGAGGCGATGGATGAGGATATGCAGAGCTCTATTATTGAAAATATATATAAGATCACGGGGCACATAGAATATTATTTCAAACCCATAGCATGTGGAGA
>JASDQU010735950.1:197501-211391 GCA_032191745.1 Picea mariana | reverse complement strand
TGACACCATGCATGTGATCGCACCATTGGATCCTTATGAAGGGGATAGATACAATGAGGCGATGGATGAGGATATGCAGAGCTCTATTATTGAAAATATATATAAGATCACGGGGCACATAGAATATTATTTCAAACCCATAGCATGTGGAGATCTAAGTTGGAGGAGCGTGATGTCTTGTGACACTGATTAAGAAGATTCCATGGAAAGGTGGCATAACAAGCTTTATGAAGTCTCGACCAGGAGATGTGCGTGTATTACCAATGAGGTGCGCAAAGAAGAATTTGGGTCCTCCCAGTTCGATGGGTCGGATCTGATAGATCAGTGTATTTCCTGGATGTAGCACATTCCTGAACACCACCAGATACATGCCCTCGACACCATGTTAATAGGAATTCTTGCACAATGGTGAGTAGCACATCAAAAACCTTCTCGTGACTGGGAAGTCGTGGAAGACTCGATGAGGGAAAGATTCAAAATGGATGTAGATATTCATTGATACATGTGCTCTTGCAAACAGTGATGGATAGTCAAGCAGTAGTGCGGGGCACACAGCCAATATCTAAAGGAGTAGCGCACATTTCCAAGAAAGAACTATATCCCCTAGTTCCTCAGTTCTCTATTGGGCAAGTGAGGGAGCTGCATGCATGAAGGATGGAGATGGATACTCCATCTATTGTAATAGAAGGAATGTTCACTCATTTGATCTTCCTCAACCCCATTGATAAAATAGACAAGTTGTGCATAAGTATCCGAGAAGTGGTTAGTCATTGGATGCTACCTAATCTAGCCGAAACGACTCCAGTTCCTCCTTGGTAGAAGCTAACTAGTTGGGCACGTGTAAAGAAGTGTTGTAATCCACCAAGGGTCGTTACGACCAATTGATCAAAGGTGAATCCATACAGGAGTGCATAAGAATCATGGGCAATGGCCCCAAATAATAAGACTCATGCATGTGCAAATTCGTCCACATCATCATCATCCTACAAGATTCAGTGGCAGAAAATATTTGTGATAATAATGGTTGACATAACAGGCAATTACACCGAATCGATTGTCTCCAATTTTGGAAAGCTAGGATCATTAATGCAACTGATAGCAAGAAGATTTTCCCAATTTGGAATAAAGAGGGAGTTAATTATGATGAATGGCAGAAAGCACGACGTTAAGGTTATAGTGGATGATCAACGTCCAACATGATGACTTCGATGGCCAAGATGGGGTAGGGTACCATCCAAATCACGAAAAGGATTGTAAAATAACTCCACACTTGAAAAATGGCAGGCACCATTATTCTTCCATTACTTCTTGGACGAGTGGAATGTTGTGACTCATTCCTTCTCCTCCTTTTTCTGCAACTCCTATCTCATAGTTGGGTAAAAATAGACGAGAAATTCACTTCTACGGTTCAGTTTCTGACCTATTCTAGGATTCCATACCTTCATAAAACATTACCTCCATTTGGTATGGCGTCCTCCAACAAAACCCACGCATGAACAAAATCTAAGGTAATGAAGGAACAGGTGATTCCACATCCTGTGCTACCATGCGGTGTAGACTTTGAAGGGTCGATATTCGGGAAAATCTCCCTTCTAAAATGTGTTCATTACAATGTGAGGGACCCCAATCAGCTCCCTGAACTCCACTTCAATAAATATAGATAGGTCGTCATGAAGGAAGATGGTACCAAGAAAGTGGTGACTTGGGACTAGGCAAAGCCTCTAAGGAAATCAAGCATTCTCTCATTGCTCAAATGTCAACACTTTGATCGAGCTCCAGTTGTTTAGGCCTACATTTGTTTAATCCTCACCAGATCACATGGGGGATAACTATCGTTGGACTATCCCTATCTTATTGATCAAAACACAATGCATAGGATTTTTGGCCTTCCCACTTCTGGCAAAGATCCCACTGATACCCTCAAAGTGAAATATGTGTCTCGGGAGAAGGTTTATTCTCGATTTGGCACACACAGAGGTAAGTGACAGGTTGTAATCCCCAAAATTAATAACCTTACTATCTGATTCGCCACACAGTTTCTCACCTGCAATATCATCTGCAAGTGTCATAAAGGGGAATGCACTTTAGGATTGGTCCTCACAGTGGAACGATGTGTTGGAGGGACTCATATGGCCTAGGCCCAATACCTGCTAGATGAGTTTGTCTCTGACTGCCTCAATGTTGAGGATCATAATAAATAATTTTACTATAGTTGGGTAGTTCCTCTATTAGGAATGGTACTATGGAAACCACCATTAGGACATGATATTTCCATGGAGGGCACTCCCCCCTTCATCGCCCCCCAGTTCTTGACTCTCCACCACTCTGAAAATTGTAATGTCCAAGATGAAGTCTTAAAATCCTTCCAAAAGTGGTTCACAAAATTAATCTTGGTCTTTGACGCAAGGGTCTGCATCCCAATGCGACTTTTTCAAAGGGTATGTTGTAGATTTTAACCGTGTAGAATATTTCTTACAAAGAGATTTTCTGTAAAAGAACAGAACAGATACAATGGCAAATACAAACATTACACAGATATTTTTCCCCTGGAAACCCAAACCGGGAAAACCAATATATTATATATCCATTCATAGTGATACAATGTTTAAAATACAATATACATATAGGAGCCAGCAGCATCCAAAACCCTAACCCAATGACCTAGATTAGTCAACAACCCCAATTCCTTAACTAGAAATAGAAAACCATCGGCAAAAAACCATGTGCTGAAAAACTGCCCAACAATGGACACGACAATCGAGGCAACACGAAAACTGTGACACATTTCCAGAGGAAAAAAAACTTGGGGGTGTTGCCCCCAAACCCCCACACGGGGGCTTTCTCCCCCCTATGCGCCTAGCGCAACAGAGACACTCCTACTCATGCAAATAAAATAACACATACCCAACATTCTCCCACTTGTTGTTTTCTTTGCATACAGGGGGTTACAGGGTTACATAGTCAACAATCCAGAGCAGCAATTCCCATGGATCCTCTACACCAAGAGAACTTCTTAGTGCTCACAGATTTTGTTAATGAATCTGCAACATTCTTCAAAGCGTCCACCTTCATCAGCAATACTTTCTTTTCTTCAACCATGTCTCTGACAAAGTGATATTGAATATCAATATGCTTTTTCTTTGAATGATAATTTGGGTTCTTCGCCCGAAAAAATGCACTCTGACTATCACAATCTATCATTACAGCTTGTTGTACCAACCCAATACCTAAACACAATCTTTGTAACCATATTGTTTCCTTACTTGCATGAGTGGTTGCCATGTATTGAGCTTCTATAATTGAAAGTACCAATACAGCCTGTATTTTGCTCATCCAACTTATTGCTCCTCCAAATAGGTTAAACACATACTCGCTTCTAGATCTCCTACGATCCAGATCTCTAGCCCAGTCTGCATCCACAAAGACATGTATATCCACTGCTTTTTCCAATCCTGATCTTCCTTGGTAGCACAATCCATAGCTACCAGTGCCACACAAATAACTGAAAACCCTTTTTATTGTTGTACAATGCTCCTTCCCTGGTTTTGACATATACCTCCTCAAAACTCCCACTGCATGTGAAATATCCGGTCTAGTACATACCATTGCATACATCAAAATTCCAACTGCACTTGCATATAACTTTACACCAATAGGAATAGGAACCTTGATCGGTTTACATTCCTTCATATTAAACCTCAACAATATTGTCTTGACATATTTTCTCTAATTTAACCAGAGTTTCCTCTTTTTTCGATCTCTTTTAATTTCCATGCCCAAAATGAAATTTGAATCACTGAGATCCTTCATGTCAAATGTAGAGGACAACTGAGTTTTCACATCCTAGATAATCTCATTGTTGTTTCCTATCAGCAACATTTCATCCACATACAAGACCAAATAAATCAAATGATCACCAATTAATTTAAAATACACACAATGATCATCTTTGCTTCTTGTGAAACGAAGTCCCAACATACAAGTATCAAATTTTTTATACCACATCCTTGGTGATTTTTTTAAACTGTACAGGGACTTTTTTAGCTTGTATACCAGCTCCTTCTTTCCCTTCGAAACAAATCCTTATGGTTGCTTCATATAGATTTCTTCTTCCATATCCCCATGTAGGAATGTTGTCTTCACGTCCATCTGTTCTACTTCAAAATCAAATTCAGCAGCAACAGATAAAATAAATCTTATAAAGGTTAACTTGGCAACAGGAGAAAAAATCTCACCAAAATCAATTCCCTCAACCTGGGAATAACCCTTTGCTACTAACTGAGCTTTGTATTTCTCCACTTTTCCTTCTACATTCAGCTTCTTTTTAAATACCCATTTTCTACCAATGGGAATTCTTCCAGTCAGCAACTCCACTAGATCCCAAGCCTCATTCTTATGCAAGGCTATCATTTTTTCATCCATGGCCTTTTTCTAGAGATTTCCATCCTCTGAATCCATTGCCTCCCTAACAGTTCTAAGATCATCATCAGTAATAGACAAAGCAAAATTTGAACCAGAATTAGATGGAGTATACCTTTCTGATAGCCTTCTTTCTCGAATCAGTCTCCTCGATATTGGAGTGTGAGGATCTTCTTCTTCCGATTCTTGTTCTTCTGTAGAGTCTGATTCATCATCCTTTAAATCAAACTCTATTTTATCTGGTTCTTCCTTACTTGGTAGGACTTCCTGTTTAACAACATCCTTCATTTCTCTAAATACCACATCTCGTCTATACACTACCTTCTTAGTTTCTGGGTTCCAAAGCTTATAACCTTTGAGACCATATTTATATCCAATAAAGATACACTTTTCAGCCTTCTTATCTAGCTTACTCTTGTTTTCCTTTGGAACATGAACATATACATCACAACCAAATACCTTGATATGTGTGAGAGAATGTTTCTTACCAGTCCATACCTCTTGTGGAGTCTTGTCATCTAGCGTTGATGAGGGTGATCTGTTGACCAGGTAACATGCAGTACCCACTGCCTCTGCCCATAATTCTTGCCCTAACCCGACACCACTAAGCATGCACCTTGCTTTTTCCATCAGTGTCATGTTCATCCTTTCAGAAACTCCATTATGTTGAGGTGTATATGGAGTATTCTTCTGCCTTGATATACCGCACTTCTTACATAATTCTTCAAATTCATTCCCGCATAACTCTCCGTCGTTATCTGTCCTCAACACCTTAATTATTTTCTCTATTTGATTCTCAATAAGATCCTTAAACTCTTTAAACTTGTCAAAGACTTCAAATTTCTTCCTAAGGAAATATATCCAAGTATTCTTCGAAAAGTCATCTATAAATAAGACATAGTACACATATTTTCCCAATGATGGGACGACACAGGTCAAAAAACATCTATAAAATTCCTTCTGCCCTCGTTACACCAACAGGGAATCTTACCCGATTTTTCTTCCCATATACACAATGTTCACAAAAATCAAAATCCAAAGAGCAGTCAGACATACCTTCAACCATACCTTTATCGTGTAGTAGTTGAAGACCCTTCTCTCCGATATGCCCCGGTCTTTGATGCCACGGCATAACCTTTTATCCAGAGACTGTAGGAGTTCTTTCTTCTTCAACTCCAATATTAGGAACAATGGAACTATTACACCCATAAGTAATAGTGCTTCCTTGTAGCTTATAAAAAGTTCTAAACCGAACTCCTTTCAACAAGCCCATTGCTCCTCGAACCATCCTACAGGTTTCCTTTTCAAATATTGTTTTTACCCCTGCATCGTCCATTTTTCTTACAAAAATCAAATTTCTGGCCAAACCTTGGGTGTGCATAATACTAGGTAGTGTTCTAATCCTTCCATCTATGAGCCTCAACTTGACTTTTCCTTGTCCTATTATTCTGGTTTTCAAATCATCACCTAAGAAAACATTACCTCCATCATACCTTTCATATTCACAGAACCACTCCATGTGGGGATTCATATGAAAGGATGCACATGAGTCAACCAACCATGCCTCATGATCTGCATGTGTGCTTGAAGAACCCAAGTACACATCCCCTCCTTCTTCCTTGGAGGTATTTTCTTTTGTAGAAGGAGATTCTTCAGATCCCTTCTTTTTCTCAACTTTGGATCTACATTGCTTCTTGTAGTGCCCTTCTTTTCCACATATCCAACATACCTTTACAAACTTTCTGGGATATTTAGATCTACCCTCAGACTTAGATCTTCCACTTGAGAACTTAGATCTATTTCTTTCCTGGGAGCGTCCTCTTGCAAATAATGTGTATGTGCTTTGTCCTTCCATATTCTTTCATCTCAACTCCTTTGACAACAAGGATGAGACCACTTCATCAAACTTCAAGGCAGTTGTATTACTACCTATGGCCACAACCAGATTATCCCACGAGTCTAGTAAAGAACACAGTAAACTGATACACTTATCTTCATCTAAAATTTTAATTTCAACAGATACTAACTGACTTACCACAGTATTGAAAGCGGTCAAATGCGCTACCACCGAGTCTTCATCTCTCATCCTTAGGTTATACAGCTTATTTCTCAGAAATAGTTTATTTAATAGGAACTTAGACTGATACAAATTCCCCAACTTATCCCATAAATCCTTGGTTGTAGCTTCCTCTGACACATTCAGTAATACTGAATCTGAGAGACACGGTCGGATTGTGCTCTTTGCCTTCCGATCCAACTTTTTCCAGTCATCTGTTGAAGTTCCTGTAGGTGCAGTACCTGGATCTACTGTGATCCACTGATCTTTGTCCGCTAACAGATCTTCCCTCTTGAGCTTCCACAGCTCAAAACTTTTCCCATTAAACTTCTCGATCTCCATTTTCGAATTTCTCACCATTTCTTTTCACCTGAAAAATCAATACCACAGATCTCCCACTGTAACAAGGCTTATCACAGCCCCGATCCAAACCCTTGACCACAAAGGCATCCCCCTAAAGCCAACAAATCTCTGATACCAAATGTAGATTTTAACCTTGTACAATATTCACTGCAAACATATTTTCTATAAAAGAACAGAAAATATACAATGGAAAATACAAACATTACACAAATATTTTTCCTCTGGAAACCCAAACCGAGAAAACCAACATATTCTATATTCATTCATAGTGATACATTGTTTACAATACAATATACATATAGGATCCAGCGGCATCCAAAACCCTAACCGAATGACCTGGATTAGTCAACAACCCTAATTCCTTAACCGAAAATAGAAAACCATCGGCAAAAAACCATGTGCCGAAAAATAACCCAACAATGGACATGAAAAACGAGGCAAAAATGTGACACGTTTCCAGAGGCAAAAAAAAATCTCAAGGACGTTGCCCTGGCAGCCCCCCTCAAACCCCCCTGCACACCCGGTGCAACGCAAACACTCCTACTCGTGAAAAGAATATAACACATACCCAACATATGTCGATTATCTTGAAATTAAATGTGATTTTCATAATGTTTTCATCTCTCCCAATCCAACCACATACAAGACAGAAATCAAGCTTCCCTTCTGCATTTCGGAAAAGGACATCTGAGATGGTGTTGTAGGGTGTCCAGCCAACTACCAATCTCCCTTCTCTGAGGTTCAAGATGAGTTTGAAGTGAGAAATAAGAAATCTTGGGAATAGAAGTGAGTTGTGACTACTGCTCAACATTGAGAAAAGGTCGTTGTGTCCCCTTTCATATGAGTGCATGTAGAGAAATGGTGGGTCTGAAGTTGAGACTGAGTGTTAGTGATGCGCACAGTTGTAAGACCCTAGGTTCGAGTTATCTTTGGCCAACAAATCCCTCCAGACACCATCCCTTTTGGCATCACCTGCATGTACAGATGAAGTCTTACCCGATGTATCCATTGGGACTGCAAGAACCAGGTTTCTACAGTAGTGAGGGAATGGGAGGTGATCATTCTATTCATTCTTACTTATTGCCTTTGTGCACATTGTTCTATATTTGTTCTTTATTAGCTCCTTAGTGATTTTAGATTCATGGTACCATTATATTCCATATTGCAACATAAATCCATCACTGTAACAATTGTGCAATGCGTATACATAAGAAAAATCTAATCTAATAAGCATCCAAATAGAATCCATGAACAATCACACAAAAGAAAATTAACACGGGATTTAACATGGTTCACCCAACTCTGGGCTACGTCCACAATGGCTAGCTTCTTTACTATGCATTTAGTAATTGCTTCAGGCTTGTGCACTGCGCTTACAAAGATATATCATGGTTACTTTTCTCTCTCCTAGACTAGCCACTCTGCAGTTCAAGCCTCTCTTTCTCTCTGCATCATCTCCTTAGCATTCAGTCATAGATTCCTATCTTCGATAGAACATAACAAAACCATAACAATAACTAGCAGAGAACCTAATATGAGGAACCCCTATTCTTCCAACCCATTACTTATTTATACATAAATTCTAGTGCCTAAAACCCTACTTTGTTCATCCCAAAACCCTATTACAATGCATGACTACTCTAGTTAACTGGTTGTCCGAGCTACTTTCACCTGCTTTTCTGTCTGCATGCTGCTTTTGCACTTTGATTTTTGTTCTTCCTACTTTTTCATGTACTTTTATCTTTAGCATGTCGGGCCATCATCCTTCCTTTTCGTTCGCTTTCTTCTCATGTTTTATTCTTCTCTCTACTTTATTATGTGCTTTATTCTTCTCTCTACTTTATTATTCCTACTATGCATTTTACTTCTAGATGAGCCTCAATTGCGCACTCCCTAGTCTTCCTTCTTAATCTGCACACATCTTCAATACTTAGGATTTTTACAAAAAATGTATCCCCGAAACTGCCTGTCCAACACTGAGGTAGTAAAAAAATGGAAGTGGTTGTCAAAAACTCCAGTCACGCCCCCTATCGACCTCGACTCCAGCACAGAGGGGGATCGTCCACCCTCACCTCATGTGACTCCTATCGATGAAGGCATCCCACCACCTTCGGCCTAGTCAAAGGTCTTACTTGGTCACGGTTCAGGAAAATGTCGACACATGAATACAATGAAGCAGGTGGAGGTTGCCTCTCCAACTCCCTAGGCTAGTCGACACATAGCCAAATTGATGAAGGAGATTCACGCTCAGTTGTCCAAAAAAAAAATGTTCCATAAAAATATGGTGAGGATAATTGACACCCTTGGTCAATAACAGTGTTTACCCTCACCCCATAATATCGGTCGCAAGAACCCCAATCCCCCAATGCTCATGGAACAAGCCAGTGAATAATTCTGAGTGGTAGCCTGTTGGCCATGATCCCCTCTAACTCAGCTAAGATAGAGATCAACCTTGCACATATCCCTATGGTCAAGCTACAGGGGTGTGTCACAACCATGCTCTACGATATCGAGGAGAGAAACCACATTCTCTCCCGAGAACATGCTCAATTACGACTTCAGTTGGACCAGGAACTCTTTAGTCATGTGGACACCAGGTCTTAGTTACAACAGGCACAATGTGCATGACAGAAAATTGAAGTTTCCCGAAAATAACTCCAGACCTTGCATCTATTTGATACTATTTCACATTCAAAAACTAAGGCCCAGTATGAGGCCACTCTAACTAGTTAAGTTGAAGTATTCATTTTGTTGGATGAATCTTACTCTGAAGTTTGTAAGAATGAGCATGTACATGCAGAGATACTGACACCACAGAAGCTTAGAGTGGTGACCAAACGTATCCATCTCATGGAATCTTATAATTTAGAACTTTGCATGTAGATTCAATGGTTGACGCCAGAGAGCTACAGCAGAAGGTTGCGACAACCGACGCAACCGTCTTAGACGACCTAACTAAAGTGAAGGTATTTTCGAGGGTGGATCATAGCTTTAACTTGTGGAAACATTTGCAAAGTCCCCTAGAATTGACCATTATTAACGATAGAGTTCATGCAGCTGAGGTTGAGGTCACACAAAAAAAGAGTAGCTTGGCCTCTCTACCTCTAAGAGAGCGTCCAATTGTGATGGCAGCCATTTCATCTAAAACTAAGAAGATTTTTTTCATCTGGGATGAGTATCAAAGCATCTCGAAGCTCATCACCACTGCGTCCGATAAGGCCTTACTCTTTTATGCCCAGTTGGCAAACACATAGGTTTTTACGAACCCCTTGATTGAGAAAATGGAAACAACGGATCTAACTACCCCTCAAGTCACAACAACCAATGTAGTTGTGGTTGTTTAGCTCACTCAAGAACTTCACGACAACCTAAATGAACCTAATCACTAATTCAAGGATTTCATGCAAAAACTCATGAACACAATTCCATCCATTGCATCAGTCACTCAATGAGACAAATTGGCTTGGGGACTAGCCAAATAATAGTGGAAGGGGCTTGTTGGCACCCAAAGGTTTGGGTAAAATATCACGTGTATGCACAAACGAAGTTGTGCGCGCTTATTTCAGTTTTTCACATGCTCAAGCAGATATAGTAGGGGTAATGCAATGTCCCCATCCACCCAAGCTCGCCATGCCACACAAAATTGGTCTTCTGTCACAACTGCGTTTTTTAATTTTTTTGAATTTCTGCCTCTTACGGCTTTGTCACATACCCAACCACCTCACTGAGTCATGTTACCTCTAATATTAGCTCAGATACCATTTAAATAACATAGCATGCCCTGCATATGAATACAATATATACAATGTAAGCGATATACCAATTCATGCATAAACATATATACATTACTCAACAGAAAAATACACACAACAAATAACATGTAAACATATAAAAAGGCACTTATCTTTTAATGGTAAATCACCAACTACATGCAGACCTCAAACGTTCCTCCCATACATAGACTTTGTTGCTCATAAAATATTAGCAGCAGGTAACTCTCGAGTTGAGGCTAGAAACTCCACCAAGGAAGGTTTCCTTAGTCAAACTAAGGTCTAACCAGCATGATAAATCTCAGGTTAAGGTTCCAACTACTGCAACTAGCCTACAGCCTCTCATTTCTCATAGCCTATGCCACCCCAGGAAGTGTGCCCCTTCTTTTCTCAATATTCCTTTGACTTCCCAACTTCCCTTCCAAGACTTCAACAACAGGTCGGACATAAAGTATCATAGCTCTGTAGCTATTGCCCAGCGCACAAGGAAATCAGTTCCCAACAGTTCTCTCACCTGGAGAGAACACTCACGGTCATGATAAACCACTTCTTTAGACGCACATGGGCCTGAAAATCCACTTGTTCAACCATCCACAGGCTTGACAAACCACTTCTTCAGTTCCAAGGATCTCGGAATACTCCTTTCCAACAACTCCCCAAAGCTTTCCCCAAGCACATGTATGAAAAGTGGTGATGGCGGTAAGGTGTGAAAGGAAAGAATCTAAGGTTCGAATGATCCTAGAATGATGGGAAAAAATCATGATGAGATCCCTCAAACTCACTAAGTCTTTAATATAAGTATGCATGCAAACAGCATGACAAGTGGCGCAAGAGTAACCACTTTTTCTCTCTTGGAAATCCGTCCCTCTGAGATTTAGGATAAAAACATCAGCATGTCAAAACTTAGGCTTGAACTCTTTAAGGAATATTTTATTATATTCCTTGGCTTAGCCGCTAGCTTAAGGCCCTCCCTTAAGTCCCTTAGCCCCCTTTCCTCTAGTGGAATTCTAGCCACTGATACTCTTCTTGTTTGGTTGGTCTGCAATAGTGATGTATTTTATTAATAATATGAGTGATACATATTACAATGATAGGGTCGCTGACCTTTTAGCATTTTGGCTCTCCAGCCTTGTAACCACACAGGCACTCTATCCTCAAAGAATATTTCTCATGGCACTCAAGCCCAAAATATCATGTCTCACCAGCCTATATGTACATTCGCAATTGGGTTCAGCCTAGAGGTATTGCATTCCCCTCCCCCTTATTTATGCACTTTCCTCAGTGCATTATATACAATGTACATTCAAAATTCTTCAAAAAGATGTGGGTACTCCTCCCACATGGCTTCTTCATGCCCCCAAGTCGCATGTTCGGGAACGTAACAGGTCCACTAGACCTTTACCAATCATATTGCTCAATTCCGGAGCAGCTTGACTTTCTGATCCAATATGCCACATAGGTTCAACTCGTAAGTCTCCTTCTTGCTCCACATGAATCGCATTCCAATCAATTATATGATTAGCATCATGCACATGCTTTTTAAGCAAAGACACATGGAATACATTATGAATTCCCATGGATGCAGGTAATGCAAGCATGTATGCAATAGGACCAATCCTCTCCAAGATTTCAAAGGGTCCAAAATATCTTGCTACGAGTTTTGGACAATTCCCCAACTTCAAGGAACTTCTCTTGGTCCTCGCTTTTATAAATACATGGTCACCCACTTTAAACTCTCTGTGAGTTCTGCTCTTATCTGCATAAAATTTATGCATGTCTTGGGCATCCTTTAAATTCTATTTTATCTTCACCATCTAGTCTTCCATTTCCTTGAGCAATTATGGTCCAACCACTGCTCTATATGTTGGGTTGTCCCATCTTACTAGGGTATTGCACTTTCTGCCATATAATGCTTCGAATGGGATCATCTTCAAAGATGCTTGATACCCATTGTTATATGCAAACTCAACTAAGTGCAGATAATCATCCCATTTTGATGGTTTATCCATCACATCCATATGTAGCATATATTCAATCACTTGATTGATCCTCTTTGTTTTCCCATCTGATTCTAGATGATAGGTTGTGCTAAAGTTCAAATTTGTCCCAAATCCTTTGAATAATCCTTTCTAAAGTTTCATGTAAACTTGGGATCTTTGTCAGAAACAATTACCTTACGCATACTGTGAAGCCTGGAAATTTCCCTCATATAGATGTCGACAATATTAGTTGCCTTATGAGTCAACTTCACTAGAATAAAATGAGGAACTTTAGTGAGCTTATCCACCACCACCACCATGATGGAGTCATGTTGCTTTATTGTTCTAGGTAGCTTGGTGATGAAATCAATTGTCACCAGTTCCCATTTACACTAAGGAATGGCCAATGGTTATAGMAAACCAGTTGGATGTCTATGCTCAAGCTTTACCTTCTCACATTCAATACATCTGGCTATATAGTTAGCCACCTCTTTCTTCATACCTGGCCAGAAATAATGGCTCTTAATASCTGCAATAGTTTTCTAGTAACTTGGGTGCCTAGCATAAGACATGTTATGCATCTCTCTTAACACCACATTCTTCATCTCTTGAGAATTAGGTACATAAACTCAACCCCTGTACATGAGGATTCCATCCTCTCTTAACTCATAATCTTCAATTTCCTACTAGAAACTTCCTTGTTGTATTTTTTCTTTTGTTTTAACATAGTGTTGATCTAATTTTGCAGCTTCTAAAATTGTGTATTTTAAATCATATTCGCACATGCTAATGATTGTAGCATGCATCTGATCCACCCTTTTGTTGAGTGCATCAGCCACCTTGTTATATTTTCCTTTGATATGCTTTATCTCAAATTCATATTCACTAAGGAATTACAACCATATACTTTGTCTAGCATTCAAAGTTGGTCGTCCAATTAAATATTTCAGACCACTATGGTCTGTCCTCAGCTCAAATCGTTTTCCTATGAGATAATGCCTCCACGTATTCAAGGCATGCACTATGGCTTCCAATTCTAAATCATGAGTAGCATAGTGTTTGTCATGCTCTTTTATCTTTCTTGACTTGTAGCATATCACATGTCCATTTTGACTAAGGACTCCACTGAGTCCTTCCTTGCATGCATTAGTGCACACAATGAAATCTTCATCTGGATAAGCTATTCTTAAGATTGGTGCACTTGTCAATAAGTATTTAAAGTGTTGAAAACTTCTTTCACAATCAGCAGTCCATTCAAATCTCACCCCTTATTTTGCAAAGAAGTGATTGGGTGAGCAATCTT